>SJYX01000185.1:54312-75982 GCA_006410675.1 Oreotragus oreotragus
GGCAGAAAGTGAAGAGGAACTAAAAAGCCTCTTGATGAAAGTGAAAGAGAAGAGTAAAAAAGTTGACTTAAAGCTCAACATTCAGAAAACTAAGATCATGGCATCTGGTCCCATCACTTCATGGCAAATAGATGGGGAAACAGTGGAAACAGTGGCTGACTTTATTTTTCTGGGCTCCAAAATCACTGCAGATGGTGATTGCAGCCATGAAATTAAAAGATGCTTACTCCTTGGAAGGAAAGTTATGACCAACCTAGACAGCATTTTAAAAATCAAAGACATTACTTTGTCAACAAAGATCCATCTAGTCAAAGCTATGGTTTTTCCAATAGTCATGTATGGATGTGAGAGTTGGACTATAAAGAAAGCTGAGTGCCAAAGAATTGATGCTTTTGAAGTGTGGTGTCAGAGAAGACTCTTGAGAGTCCCTTGGACTACAAGAAGATCCAACCAGTCCATCTTAAAGGAGATCAGTCCTGAGTGTTCATTGGAAGGACTAGTGCTGAAGCTGAAACTCCAATACTTTGGCCACCTGAAGCGAAGAGCTGACTCATTTGAAAAGACGCTGATGCTGGGAAAGATTGAAGGCAGGGGGAGAAGGGGACGACAGAGGATGAGATGGTTGGATGACATCACTGACTCAATGGACGTGAGTTTGGGTGAACTCCGGGATCTGGTGATGGCCAGGGAGCTATGGCATGCTGCTGTTCATTGGGTCACAAAGATTCATACATGACTGAGCGACTGAACTACTAACTAATACATTTCTATATTTCCCACACTGTATTTTTTTATACTTGTGACACATTCATTTTACACCTGGAAGCTTGTACCTCTAATCTCCCTTATTTTTTTCTTCCCCCCCTCAACCCCTCTTCTCTGGGCAAACCACCTATTTGCTCTCTGTGTTTATAACTGTTTCTGTTTTGTTATAATTGTTAATTTGCTTTGTGTTTTAGACTCCACATATAATTTATATCATACAGTATTTGTCTTTCTTTGATAAATTTATTTCACTTAACATAATACCTTCTAGGTCCATCTATTTTGTTAAATATGTAGCAAAATTTCATTTTTATGACAAGGCAATATATATATACCACATCTTTATCCATTCATCTGGTAATGAATCCTTAGATTGCTTCCATATTTTAGCCATTGTAATAATTTTGTTATTAACATAGGGATGTATATGTCTTTTTCTAGTTAGCATTTCCACTTTCTTCAGATGAATATTTACCTAGAAATGACATTCCTGGATCATTCTGTAGTTCCATTTTTATTTTTTTGAGGAATTTGCATATTATTTTCCTCCATGACTGCACCAATTTACTCCTCACCAACAGTGCGAAAGGGTCCCTTTCCTCCAATCCTCACCAGTACCTGTTATTTGTTGTCTCTTGGATACTATTGATTCTGATGAGTGTGAGATGATATATCACTGTGGTTTTGATTTTCATATCCCTGGTGATTAGTTGTGTTGAGCATTTTTTCATGTGCCTGTTGTCTGTCTTCTTTGGAAAAATGTCTGCTCAGCTCCTGTCTATTTTTTTTAATTGAGTTGTTTATATTTTGATATTGAGTTACCTGAGTTTTTATTTTATATATATAGGATAATAACTACACATCAGATATATCATTTGCAAGCATATTCTCTCATTCAGTAGGAGATCTTTATGCTTTGTTTCATTTGCTGGGTAAANTTTTTTAATTGAGTTGTTTATATTTTGATATTGAGTTACCTGAGTTTTTATTTTATATATATAGGATAATAACTACACATCAGATATATCATTTGCAAGCATATTCTCTCATTCAGTAGGAGATCTTTATGCTTTGTTTCATTTGCTGGGTAAATGGGTTTTAGTTTGATATAGTCCCCTTTGTTTTTGCTTTTGTTTCTCTTGCCTGAGGAGACATATCCAGACAAATATGGCTAAGAGTAATATCAAAGAGCTTACCGATTGTGTTTTCTTCTAGGAATTTATGGTTTCATGTCTTACATTTAAGTCTTTAATCCATTTTGAACTTTTTCTGCATGGCAGGAAAGAGTAGTCCAGTTTCATCCTTTTGTACGTAGCTGTCCAGTTTTCCCAACAGCATTAAATCATATTAACATATTTTAGTGACAAATCTATACTTCTGATTTGATAGAAACAGCACTGTGCTAGGATCATGATACAATAACCTGTTTCTCTCTTTCTACTGATTAAATCTATCATCTTAAGCCTGTTGTTCAGCCCATTTGGATTGTGTATATCTAATGAAAATGCAGTAGATAATCCCAGACATCCCCTAGAGAACTTAGTCTGTGCCTTACATAATGTGGGTCATCGAGAAGGTGAAAACAGGAGGCAGAGAGAGGGCCAAGGACGCAGGTGGAGTGGAAGTTGGTTTTAAAAAAGGGTACACACAGCACATGAAACTGAGATTGGGATCAGAATTAGGATGGACTCAGAATGGGCTCAAAATTGGGATGATCAGAATAAAGGAGGGCTGCAGTTATACGAATGTGACTGGGAATTGCCAAAAGTTTAGGATTACTTTTTTTAGTCACTCAGCCATGTCCAACTCTTTGTGACCATGTAGACTATAGCCCATCAGGCTTCTCTGTCCATGGAATTCTCCAGGCAAGAAGTGGGTAGTCATTCCTTTCTCCAGGGGATCTTCCCAACCCAGAGATCGAATTCAGGTCTCCTGCATTGCAAGCAGATTCTTTTCTGTCTGAGCCACCAAGGAAGCCCAGGCAGGGGAGCATTAAAGATGGTAGGTAACAAAGACATAGTCAAGAAAAGGAAATGAAAAATCAGTAAGGATAGAAGTCTAGAAATCAAACAAATGTCCAAAGATTGTATTTGAAATGCATATCCTAGGGTAAAGCAGTTTTCAATGGCCCAGGTGCATGGTGCTGGTCCAACATATTAAGGTCTGTTTCTGAAACTATCTAAACTGAGAATATTATGTCAAACTTTTCCATTTGAAGAAGAGATTGGATTTAGTGTTGGGATGCTTTATAATCCTGAAGGCCTAGGAAACCTTTGTTGTTGTTTTTTTTCCTAAACCTTATTAAATAGTCCCATTAACAGGATCCAGAAACATCTGAATCTCCATAGAGATTTATCTTAGTTCAAATTGAAATAGCCTACATTTATCAGAGAGTTCTGTTTATTGCAAGAACTCAAACAATGAAGTTATATGAGCTTTTAAAATTATATATAGACAAAATATTCATGGAAAACTCGTAATGAAAGAAAAGAAATACTAAATTGTTTTTTAAAAGGGTACATTACAGAAACATACCCCTTTTTAAAGAATCATATGGCAAATGAATTTATTATGGAAGGAAAACAGCACCTTCTCAATGATTTAGATCAGACTCGAACAGTTGATAGCTTTCCTTGTACTACCTGCCACTAAGGCATCTGGAGGCGGGCCCCTCCCAAGCAACAGTAATAAAGAAAATTTTCTTAAGTTTCCTTTCTTAAGGTGGATTATGCTTTTGCTTTGATCACCAGATTCCAGTGAACTTCTCATTATTGTTTATTTTACTCCTAATCTTTTAAAATGTGTATATATGTTTTTATTCATTTAACTTGTCAAGGATTTCCTATGAAGAGGCTTGAGCCAAGAAGCCACATTCTTGCCTCATGCCTCATTTACAGGGTTCTCCTATTCAAGCTGACTCTGAGAGTACAGGGTATTTGTTTCCCCTAGGAAAGCAAAAAGAAATCTACACAATGTAATTGCCTCAACACTTAGCATTACCTTTATTTTATATACTGTAATGTATATAAACTTGCAAAAGAAAATACTTTATTAAAATTTTATTGGCATTTAAGTAAGTTTACTAAAATTGTAAAACACTTGCCAAAGATGATTTTCAGTTAATAACATTTTGTATTCAAATTTTAAAAGGGCCTCAATTTCTTTATTCCCATTTCATAATTATTAGAGTTAACTGAAAAGCAAATTATAAGGTATAATAAATTGATGTACTGGAAATAATGAAACTACCATGAAGCTTCTAAGAGGTATAGTCATTTTCATCATGTTTCTAGCCCTTCAAGCAGCATTTTCACTCTTTAAACCATATAATTTTACTATAAAATATTATATTATATTAAAAGATATGTAAAGATTGCATTGACCATTTATTTTCATGATTTCTATTTCAGTCTACTACTATTCAATACTATCAATACATCAACAACAGTCAGTTCTTGTGCCGGGGTACTGAATCAGGTTTTAAATTAATTTTAAGTCAACTGGCTGGTACAATCAAACAGTTTTATTTAATTCACTGCTCATTTGAATTATTTAATGAAGCTGTTCTTTCAGAACCACAAGCTTTGCTGAAAAGGAAAATGAGTCAGGAGACTGGTTTCTGGACAAGGATACTGAGGGCAGACACTCCCAAATGTCAGTGTAAAAGCAACAGAAAATGTTATAAACTAAATTTAGAGAACTAACAAATTTAGTATTTTGTTAAGGAAATACTAGGAGGAGAAACTTATCCACAGTCATTATAATGTTTAATAGAAAAGATTTTTTATCTTTTCCTAAAATTCTGTAAGCTTGATACTATATCTGAGAGATACTTAAAAGATATAAAGAAGATCCAGTGTTTTATTTTTACTTCCTTACCAATATCATATCTTCATTAAGAACATGATTGCACTTTTTATGTCAAGTCCTTCAAAAAGATATTCAAGGGTTAAGGAATGTGAGTACTTCCTGGTAACCATCTTTTTTTCTTAATTTGTAATTTGAAGTTTATATATAAATATATATCAAAATATATAAATAGTATATATTATATAACTATTATATATAAGTAATATGATATATTATGCATATTTATATAAAAGTAATCATTATGCTTAATTCCCCTCTTCAAAATTAGAATATTACCAATTCCAACGAATGTTCTAATGTTTCACCTTCCTATTTTATCCTCTTTTCTTTTGTCCACAGTTCGGCTCAGTTCAGTTCAGTTGCTCAGTCATGTCCGACTCTTTGCAATCCCATGAATTGCAGCACACCAGGCCTCCCTGTCCATCACCAACTCACGGAGTTTACCCAGACTCACATCCATCGAGTCGGTGATGCCATCCAGCCATCTCATCCTCTGTCGTCCCCTTCTCCTAACAAGGGAGAGGGGCAAGAAAGAAAGGATTTAAGATAAAAAATAGATCCTTAATTTCTTCTCCTCACATTATTGCTGCCAAGGAAGATCTTATCACAAGTTAGTTTGTGGGGACACCAGTCTGGAGCTTCTGTGAATAGGAAGCACATCACTTTAACTCGACCCTATGGGCTGTAGACCACCAAGCTCCTCTGTCCGTGGGGATTCTCCAGGCAAGAAGACTGGAGTGGATTGTCGTGCCCTTTCCAGGGGATCTTCCTCACCCAGGGATGGTACCTGCAGCTCTTACGTCTCCTGCGCTGGCCGGCAGGATCTTTACCCCTAGCGCCACCTGGGAAGTCAAACTTTGCACAATCAATACTTATGGGGTAACATGATTATTGACCTGCTTGAAGAAATCAGTCCTGAGTATTCATTGGAAGGATGACGCTGAAGCTGAAACTCCAATACTCTGGCCACCTGATGCAAAGAACGGACTCATTTGAAAAGCCCCTGATGCTGGGGAAGTTAGAAGGTGGGAGGAGAAGGGGACGACAGAGGATGAGATGGCTGGAAAGCAGCGCGGGCTCAATGGACATGAGTGTGAGTGAACTCTGGGAGTTGGTGATGGACAGGGAGGCCTGGCNGGGAAGTTAGAAGGTGGGAGGAGAAGGGGACGACAGAGGATGAGATGGCTGGAAAGCAGCGCGGGCTCAGTGGACATGAGTGTGAGTGAACTCTGGGAGTTGGTGATGGACAGGGAGGCCTGGCGTGCTGCAGTCCGTGGAGTCGCAAAGAGTCAGACATAACTGAGACTAAAATGAATTTAACTGAACAAGATTATTTGTGTGTGTGTGTGTGTGTGTGTGTGTGTGTGTGTGTGTGTTTGCCACAGCGCCCCCTCTTGGGCTTCCCTGATAGCTCAGTTGGTAAAGAACCCACCTGCAATGCTGGAGACCCTGGTTGTATTCATGGGTTGGGAAGATCCGCAGGAGAAGGCATAGGCTACCCATTCCTGTACTCTTGGGCTTCCGTCGTGGCTCAGCAGGTAGAGAATCCGCTTGCAATGCGGGAGACTTGGGTTGGATCCCTGGGTTGGGAAGATCCCCTGGGGAAGGGAAAGGCTACCCACTCCAATATTCCGGCCTGGAAANGGGTTGGGAAGATCCGCAGGAGAAGGCATAGGCTACCCATTCCTGTACTCTTGGGCTTCCATCGTGGCTCAGCAGGTAGAGAATCCGCTTGCAATGCGGGAGACTTGGGTTGGATCCCTGGGTTGGGAAGATCCCCTGGGGAAGGGAAAGGCTACCCACTCCAATATTCCGGCCTGGAAAATTCCATGGACTGTACAGTCCATGGGGTCGCAAAGAATTGGACACGACTGAGCGACATTCACGTCAATGAAGACACTCTCTGTCGTCATAAAATATTTCCTCTATAGGCAAGTACTGAACAAACCAATTTATAACATAGGACTAATGTGAAGGTGAGCTAGAATAACTCATTAAAGTTTTTTTTAAATATCAACAAACCAGATATTGATGCTAGCATACTTTTTCATATTTCAAGAAACTCATTCATGTGTGAGGAATGTTCACATACAGACGTGTGTCTCCAAGGAAAATGAAATGCAGTTGCTCTTCCTTGCCCGGATATGATCTTTGTCCATTTTATCTTCAAATTATTCAGATTCAGTTGTGCTTCAGTAGGTTGTCTATCAGCCCCAGATCCAGACTCTCTTCCTCGTTTTATATATAAAAGGGCCTCCTCCGTCTTTTTCTCTTTTGCTTCCTGGTGGAAGGGATGGCACACTGAATCATAACTTTTAAATTGATTTTCCAAGATTTCTAACGTCTGCAGTTTTTGCCATTTTCTTTTCAGTTCCCATGTGTAGAAATGTCCTACATTCATTTTCTTCTTATTATTGTTAATATTCATCAGTAGTTTACCAGACCCTATGAAATATTACAGTGCATGTGAGGCTTGCACAAATATGTCATAGGCTTTATCCTCAAGGATCTCACAAACTCGGGCAAGTGATACAATGCTGTAATACATACAGTTTAGATGACTTTCTCCTGGTTAATTCTTGAAGAAATGAGTCATTTCTTTTCATTTCCTGTTGTCTTTCCACTGCTTTCTTTAGCAGAGCTTCTTGATTGTATATTTACTCTCCATCTACTGGGTGTTTGATAAAACATACTAATAGGGCTTTACACTTTTGAGTCTTATTTTTGGTTGCTCCAGAACTTACCATATGTATCCTAATCTAGCCAGAATTTACCTCAGAATTATACTAGCTGAATTTCAGTTAGAAATAGAAAATACTGTCCGTGTATAGCTCTATTTCTTTCTTCTCACTCTTTTTTGTTATACATGTTATGTTTATATGTCTTACAAAACTAATGATACATTATTTATATAATTTTATAGTTTTCCAAGAAGCTAAGAGGAAAAGGTGAAAATGTATTTAGAATTCATCATATTAAAATTTTTACTTTTATCATATCTAGTTTTTTTTTTTTTTCCTGGGGATCTAACGTATCACCTTGGTCATAAACGCAGTTTTCCTAGTGGGAGCTACACAGCTCTGTTCCCAAGGCCTCCTCTACCTCTGGGCAGAACTTCTGTTCTCCTCCGTCTGAACGACCGCTTCTCACGGGGTGACACCTGTGTTCTATGAACGGAACATTTAGTGGCCGTGGTAGCCCTTGATCTTCTCAGCTTACCTCTAATGATGTGGAATCTTTGCCTGAAAGTCTGGTTTGGGGCAGAATGTTCTCAGGCTTCCCTGTCTAGAGTTGTGCTTCTTTAAGAAAGCAGCTGCAAGGAGGAAGGGAGCCCCAGATGTCTCAACTGCACTTGCCTGGAACAGAGTTTCTGCAACAAGAAATGTATGAGGTGGGAAGGAATGGGTGGCCAGATTGGAAACGTAGCCCTACCCAGGAACTGGAGAGAGAAGGCGCTGTGTCTTCTTGGTTGCACCTGCCATGAGTGGAGCTTCCTGAGCTGGGGTGGAGGAAGAATGAAGAGACAATGACTCAAGTTTCAAAGGCTTGCACTTGTCACACATGATGTAGTAAATTTTCTTCAGCAACCATTCCTCCACTTTCTAAAATCACTTAGGACCCTTTACAGAGGTTTGAATGGTTGTTTTCACCAGTCATGTTTGTTCCACTGAAGTGAGGATCTGTAGAACTCCTCACATTGCCATTCTGGAGATCAATTTCTATTATATCTTAAGTGATTTCTGATAGAATGTAGTTTCACATTTCAAAATTTTTACTCTGGCATTCTATCTTTTTATAGATGTGTTTAGCGACATGAACATTCCATATGATAAATATCTTCAAATTTAGGTCTGGCATTTCTTTTTGTTTGGTTCTTCTTATTATACTTATTCTGGCTCCCTTTTCTGTCCCCTTCTGAGTTATTTGAATATTTTTAAATTATTTAAATTTCTCTCTTCTTTGTCTTTGCATAATTCTTTTAGTGATTGTCCTAGAGATTATAGTTACATACTTATCTTTTTACTTCTGCTTAGAAAGAATATTTTTCCACTTCCAGTGGAGATAGAAACCTTAGCACAATATGTGTTCCTTTACTTCTCCCCTTGTGTTGTACTTGTATATTACCCCTACATACACTGAAATTCTGTCAGATAACGTTACAATTTTGCATTCAACCATCAGATGCATTTTAAAGAATTCAAGTACAGATGAAGAGTCCACTATATTTAGCCAAGTGCTTCCCATTTCTGCTGTTCTTTCTTCATTCCTAATAGTGCAAATTTACTTCTGGTTTTCTGGCTGAAAATCTTTGTTTAGTGATACTTTGAGTACAGGTCTGCTGCCAACACCTTCTCTCTTAGATTCATTTCATCTGAAAGTGTTTTTATTTCCCCTTTGCTCCTAAAAGATATCTTTACTAGATATAGAAATCTAGGATTACAGCACTTTAAAATTTTTGGCTTCACTCATTCTGTCCTCAGTTATTTCTGAAATAAAATTTGAAGCCAATCTTCAAGTTGTTGTTCTTCCAAAACTGATGCATTATTTTCCTTTCTCCCTGCTTTGAAAAAGGTTTTTCTTTGTCTCTGATTTCCAGCACTTTTATAACAACTCATATGGATATACATTTCTTTGGTGTATTCTGTTTGAGGTTAATGAGTTTCTTAAATCTGTAAGTTTATATCTTTCATAAAACTGAGGACATGATCAAACAATATTTATTCAATTTTTTTTTTCTGTGTTACACTTAGTTTCTCCCTTCTTTCTAGGCCATTTGATACTGGTCCATGTTTTCCATAAGCTCTGTGCATTTGTTTTTCTAATATGTTTTGCCCCTGTTGTTTTGATTACTTTCAAGTTTCCTTACTCTTTCTCTGTCATATCCACTCTGTATTAAGCACATCTAGTGAGGGTTTGGTTTTAAGTTATAAAATTCCCATTTGATTGTTTTTCATATATTCCACTTATTTTCTGAGCTTTTCTAGCTTTCCAGTTATTTTAACAGTGATCACTTTTACTTGTTGGAACATTTTTTTAATAGCTGCTTTGAAGTCTTTGTCAGTTACAGCAATTGTGTCATGTCATTGGCAAACACTGGTTGTTGTATCATATGCCTGTTGATATTTTCCTTGTTCTCGGTCTGCAAAGTATTTTTTAAATATAAGACATTTTAAATATTGTGTAATGAGACTCTTATATCTTCCAAAACCTGTCAATAATGTTTCTACTTTTTTTAAACAATCTTGGTTTTAAGCCATACATTCCACCCACCCCTCCATCCATCTCTGGATTGTATATTTAATATTTTGTTTTCTATTTCCAGAGTATGATGCACACTGGAATAGTCTGGGAACTGTCTGTCTGGCTGTCTCTGGGTTTAGTTTCCAAGGTCTTTTGTCTACTTCTTAAGACAGATACATACATGCATATCTTGGTGATTGGGGTCAAGGTGAAGGGTAACCCAAAAAGTTTGTCAGTAGAGATTTTCTTTCTCAAGTTCTTTTTCTGTAAGAAATATCTTCCAGTTCCCTGCAGGTCCCCTTATAAGTCCTCCAATTATAATGCTGGCACTTTATTTACCCTATACTATTTCATATTACCTTTGTGTTTCATTTACTAATAATAATTCTTAAAACATGTTTTAACCTTTCCTTGGGATGGAGTATAGAGATACTAGCCCTTAGACTGAACTTTTCCTTCCAGACAATGTCACAAATATGATTTAGTGTCAAAGCATGCTTAGTAGTGGGCCCATTATGCCATGACACAGAGCACAACAATGCATGAGTTGAATCTGAATCATTTTTAGAAAGCTGTTATTGTTTAATATACAAATTATGTATGAAAGAGAAGTTCCTGTAAGACATCTGACTTGGAGCAGCAATGAGTCATTTTAGAAAGAACATTAGATATTAAAAAATATACACCACCACTTTCTTATACCATGTTACTTAATAAAATACAGCTCAAGGTTTCAGTGAATTTTAAGTTCAAAATAGGGCATGGTAAATTAAACTTCATTTACAAAGAATTAATGAGAAAGAGACCAAAGCAAAAAACTTAGTCCCATAGTCACTATTCTGGCTAGATTTTACATTATTTTGTGCTGTGTCAACAATGTTGATGACTGTAAATTACCCACAGATCCCAAGATATGAAAAGATCAAGCACACACATTCCACACTATCTATGATGCCAAAATACAGTGCAGAAATACTCTCTGAACTCAAGAAAATCCACTTTGATATTCAATATATAATCTCTTTTTGATAAACTTGTAAAAGAAACAGTTTGTACATCAAATGGTGAAAGTGGCTTACTTTGATTAGGGGCATTATTTCAGAGTGTTTTGGCAAGCTGCCGCTATGTATGTGTGCAGGCAGTTACAAGATCAGCAAAAGAAAGTCTCTTGATAGTATAAATCCAATGTTCCCTGCATAAGGTCACTTTTTGTGAGATCTAGGCTCTATCCCAAGCCACTGGTCAGTTAACAATAATATGGAAACTGGCTTCTATCATCACTGCTGCTGAGTCCATTGAGTTTGCAATAATAACCTAGAACAGACTTTGGGTGATAGAGGCAAAGCCAAATGCCAAGACTGAATTATGATGGTTTTGCAGACAAAACCTCTCACGTTACCACAAACCTTTTATGGATGATAACTGGAGTGTTTTTAATTATGACTCATACCATTTCATCTCCTTGAGTTATCTTCTCTGAACATCAAGTGGATATTCATATGGTATGTATATTTATGATTATTATGACCATCCTGTTTTTCCTTGGTAGGATAATCTTGGGTTTGGGTTTTACTTAAGGGTTTTTTGCATGCTTTCTGAATTTTAAGCAGTTTAAGCAATGTAGTAGACACAGCGTTCGGGATTTGGATTTTTCCTTAAAAGGCGGTCTGTTCCTTTGAAATGTGTTACATATGCATTTACTTGATGCTGGAAAATCTCAGAGTCAGTATCTAACTTAAAATGTATTTGAGAGACTAATGTGGTTACACTTAAATCTGATACCTAAAAGAGAATCTATATATAGAAAATGTGATCAATGATATGCTGTACTGTAAAGTAGGAGTGTGTGTCTGTGTGTGTGATAAATTTTACATACCTAGAGAATAGTATTATATTTATAGTAGATTGAGATTACTTAATCTATATTCAGGAGTTATGTTCCAAATCAACTTTGAAGATTTTATTTTTTTTAATCACAATGTTTTATTAATAAAATGTCTGCTTAAAGGGTCCAAATTTATTATATTTATAAAATCTTTTATGTTAGGATAAGCGTAAGTTCTGGCAGCAAATATATATGCTTAGTAATAGCAACATAATCGTTCATACTTATTTCAAGACTGAGTCTTGGATCTGTTTTTAAGCAGTAATTTTTGTGGTCATCTAATATTTTGTTATAGATCCAGCCTGTTGTGTTTTTTTCCACTAGAGTGCTTCTGTCTTTTGCTCACTTGATCTTTTTATATTTGTCCTTAACTCCCATAATTTTTACCCCTTTTACTCCATCTTTCCATATCTTTTGAATGATTCTACATATAACCACTGAGACCAGCATCTAAAAAAGTAGGCCCTTCCATCTCTATTTCAAATCTCAGTGTGGCAACCTAAGAACTAAAGTAACTGTTGTAAAATTGCTGTCCAAACTGTCAAAATCACAGGTCATCAGAAACAAGTTACACAAGATTCTATCCAGATGGGCCTGTGTCAAAATATTTAGCTAGAATATGAGGATAAAATGACTTATGTTTCCTCATTTTTGGTTAATTTCAAAATGATTGAATGATTTCCTATCCAATACATTAAATCACACTTAGATCTGTGAGATACACATATACATATCAACATTTATTAAATAATTTCATATTATAATAATGTAATCACATAAGCTGAAGCCAATGCAATTCTAAAATAATTAATAGCTCTGAAACAAAATTGTGTGGTGTACTATGGTTACAGATCTAGGTATGGTAAAGTGCTTGATTTGATATGGTTATCAGTATTACAATAAAACAATGATAATAACATATTATGATTTCTGTTAAATACTTTTGAAAATAAGAGTCTAACACTAGGTATCATTTTAGATATGTGATCATGGAGGATCCTGGTTTCTTTAAGCATCAACTTGATTTGTGCCAAATGCACAGCCAAAATGTAGCAGTTTTCCTAAAGCTCAACATTTCACTATTACTCAAAAAGTAATTATGTCATAATATTATTACTGTAAAATAATAAGTCATTAATTACAAATAAAACCCCATAAATGGCACACTTCGCTTATTTACCTTCCTCTTTTACTTACTGCGTGGAAGTAACTGATATAGTGAACGCCTTTGTGTTGTTTCAGGATTTCTGAAAGTATTTTTAAAACTCTGTCTCTCACGTGTCATATGTCGTTTGTAAGGAACTGAGCATGCAAAGCTATTTATAATTATAGTTGTTCATGTGATTAACTACTTATGCAAATAAGAGTTCTGTGGCATAACTTTTGTCCTGATGGCATACATTGGATCTTCAAGCATATCTTCATAGTAACAAGGAATTACACCGAGAAAAGAGTTTATATCCCAACAATTACAAATAGTGTTATTGATAATTTTCTCTACTGGTATACTGAAAGCTACTGGGATAATCAGAAGTAGCTAAACTATTTTCAATAACATACCTAGGTATTTTTATTTAATTGCCAAGAAATCTCTGATTTGATCATTAGAAGCATTCAGATTTACAAAATTTAATAAAATATTTTCCTTAAATTATATGAAAATCAAAGCTTATTTTGACTTTGATTAAATGACATGTATTTGTGCTGCTTGAAGTTCACAATAAAACTTAAATACATAAAACATTAAAAATGGAGGAAGATGTTCTTATGCCAACTTCCGATTCCCCTTCACGTCTATGTATGACAAATGTTTCCTCCATGTCAGATGTACTGAGAATTGTCACTCTTTGTCCCAAGAGTCTTTTTAATATCTTCATACAGTCTTCAATTTCTGATAAAGCAATTGCTTTAATGCATTTTGTATACATATATGCTAACTCAGGAGTTGGGAAGACATATTAATACAAAGGAAAGCCTCTATGTTAGAGCTTTAAATTTCAGTATGATATTAATTCCTGGATGCCTGTTTTACTTGTTAATCATAGGAGTATGTGTTAGCTCATCTCTCATTTGACTGTTTTGCAGTTAATCTGTATTCTTAGTCATATTGCAAGTAAGAATATTTAAAAAGAAATCTTCCACCCTCTTTAGTGACAGTAACTACTTTCCTCTTCTCCTGTAAACATAAATAGGGAGACTATGACACCATATGTGATATCAGTAAACAACAGAGTTACCTAAAGTTTGGTATTTTCTGACAATGAATGAAGTATACTTATAAAAGTTGAAGTATGTGCTGATTTTTCTACAAAGATTAATTTCATAGGCATGTTTATGTTCACTTGAACAAGAAAAGTCTGGGTATTGTACACCTTTATGTCATAACCTACAGAGGAGGCAATGGCACCCCACTCCAGTACTCTTGTCTGGAAAATCCTGTGGATGGAGGAGCCTGGTAGGCTGCAGTCCACGGGGTCGCGAAGAGTCGGACACGACTGATGCGACTTAGCAGCAGCAGCGTGTCATAGCCTAAGGGATGCAACAATAGGAAGACAGAGGCATACCGAGTTACCATTCTAGTTTTTAACATTGACCATATAGTCCTTTTCCTGAGGAAAGGCTGAAGAACACTAGAATAAGTAGAGATATTGAAACATGTGCATGTACTTGAAACAGGACATTACTGAAGCTGGTGAGACTGGGGGATTAAGAGCTACAGAGACTATAGCAATAGGAGGTGAGAGGATCTAATGCTGCTGATAGGAAGAAAAAAGAGTCCTGCTGTTACTTCAGTCTGAGAGGTGAGCGTTGAAATGTACATTGTTCTTTGCATTGTGTGATCTTTGATTCTCAAGGTAGCATAGCCAAGGTGGTTAATTTAAGTGGCCTTAACTCAGAGGTTAAAGCATCTGCCTGCAATGTGGGAAACCCAGGTTTGATCCCTGGGTTGGGAAGATCCCCTGGAGAAGGAAATGGCAACCCACTCCAGTATCCTTGCCTGGAGAATCCCATGGACGGAGGAGCCTGGTGGGCTACAGTCCACGGGGTCACAAAGAGTCGGACACGACTGAGTGACTTCACTTTCACTTTCTGAGTTAACTTAGGTGGCCTTAAGTTTTTAAGGCCAGACTCACTACCTAATTGACAGTGGGTATAGTTTAAATCGATCTGTGTTGGTTTTACCATCGTAAAACTGAGAGGACAACCGTAGTACCTAATCTGTGAAATTATCTGGGGGATTAAACCAGGTAAAATATGCAAAACACTTAGAATAGTGTCAGGAAGTGAGGAATAACTGTGGAACTGCCTGATTCTTACTGTGACCATTCACATCTTTGGGAGCTTGTATCCCTGTTTCCCAGTAGCTATGTTGCACCTGTTTACCTATTTAAAAAGAAGAAGAAAACACAAAGCCTTCAGGAAAACTTTTGATTGACTACAGGAATTTTTGAATCCATACTATGATTGTGTTTCAGATTAGAGATGGCATGTTGACAGTCTTTTTATAATAGATAATCATAAATTTGAAAATACCTCTAGCTCTTTCTGAATTTGTTTTACAAATTTCAGTTTTGATTCATCACCTAAAATATCACTTCAGTACTATTAACAACTAATCATCATAATAAAATCTTTATAAAATCAGTGGTGCTTAGCAATTTTGGGATAAAATTCTGATAAAAGTTATGTTTTTTATTTTAAAAAACCTGAAAATATTTTTATTTTAGAGGTTTCTAAAATATTTTTATTTTAGAAGTCTCTTTGAACTCACTGGATTATATCCTTGTACCTCAGGCTAAAAACCTCTGAATAAGAGGTTACCTCATGAGCAATTTGGATACATAATTACAATTCTTTGCGTCAGCCAAGTTCAAGTTTAACTCCTTGACAGAAATAATACCCAATTACAATTTTATTATTAGAAAATGCTAGAGCAATATAGAATAGGTTATTTTTAAGATGTTAAATTGTAAGGTCACTGGTGGTGGAGTTATTCTCTGGGTATAATATCAGCTGTTTTAATGTTAAACATAAAGATTTGAAAAAAGAGAAGCTGCTTAGAATGAATCCATATTCTCTAAAGCCCAGCACAAGAAATAGCCTTCACACATTGATGGATCAGGAAGATGAGCCAGGACTCATGTATCCTTGGCTCTAACTGTTGACTGATTTCCAGGCATTCTCTTGGCTCTGGAATGCTGCCTTAGAGACCACCAAGTTTCCCCAGGGACTTGGCATATCTGTGAAAGAATATAAGGCTGAAGTAGAAAATTGAGACAAGGAGGTGTTATTCTCTCATGTTCTCGTAATGTGGCCAGTAAGTTTAGATTGCTTTCACAGAATTGCGAGACTAACTGGATCCACAAGAAAAAAATAATGTACTGGGATCCTTCTTAGGAAAAAAATAAAGAAAATCAGAAGTATCTGAGTAAATTAAGGGTGAATAAATTGCCATATTTTCTGCTAAAATACTGTAAACACCATTGCTTTGTAATCTCTAGTTAGTTCTTAAGTCAGAGTCACCTTTCTTCAAATTAGATTTAACACATGTGAGTCTGTGGCAGTAATTCTAGTTTGCATACAGTAATTATGCCTCTTACACTAGTACTGCTTACTAATATAGATTGTGTATACCATGTGCATATGCAACACAGTACATGAACCACTGAAGATTTTGCAGAAATATTGAAATGCCAGACCCCATTTCCAGTGAGCTAGAAGGATTTTCTCATAAGTGAAGTTTTCAAACAGGCAACAGAACACTGGCACATGATTTTTCTGTTTATAATAGGCTATATCCAAAACTAAAAGAAAAATAATCCTGAAACTCAATGCTGATTAACAAAGTGCAACAGAGTGAAGTTATCAGATAACTTTTTATTCGGTGGAATTCTATTTTTCCATCTTAGAATATTCAGTTTAGTTCTTTCCTATATGATTTTGTAATCTTATTAGGAGACCTAAAGAGAATAATCATTTATCAGAGTTTAAGAACATAGTTTATCAAATATACAACACTGATTATTACCNAACAGAGTTACCTAAAGTTTGGTATTTTCTGACAATGAATGAAGTATACTTATAAAAGTTGAAGTATGTGCTGATTTTTCTACAAAGATTAATTTCATAGGCATGTTTATGTTCACTTGAACAAGAAAAGTCTGGGTATTGTACACCTTTATGTCATAACCTACAGAGGAGGCAATGGCACCCCACTCCAGTACTCTTGTCTGGAAAATCCTGTGGATGGAGGAGCCTGGTAGGCTGCAGTCCATGGGGTCGCGAAGAGTCGGACACGACTGATGCGACTTAGCAGCAGCAGCGTGTCATAGCCTAAGGGATGCAACAATAGGAAGACAGAGGCATACCGAGTTACCATTCTAGTTTTTAACATTGACCATATAGTCCTTTTCCTGAGGAAAGGCTGAAGAACACTAGAATAAGTAGAGATATTGAAACATGTGCATGTACTTGAAACAGGACATTACTGAAGCTGGTGAGACTGGGGGATTAAGAGCTACAGAGACTATAGCAATAGGAGGTGAGAGGATCTAATGCTGCTGATAGGAAGAAAAAAGAGTCCTGCTGTTACTTCAGTCTGAGAGGTGAGCGTTGAAATGTACATTGTTCTTTGCATTGTGTGATCTTTGATTCTCAAGGTAGCATAGCCAAGGTGGTTAATTTAAGTGGCCTTGACTCAGAGGTTAAAGCATCTGCCTGCAATGTGGGAAACCCAGGTTTGATCCCTGGGTTGGGAAGATCCCCTGGAGAAGGAAATGGCAACCCACTCCAGTATCCTTGCCTGGAGAATCCCATGGACGGAGGAGCCTGGTGGGCTACAGTCCACGGGGTCACAAAGAGTCGGACACGACTGAGTGACTTCACTTTCACTTCCTGAGTTAACTTAGGTGGCCTTAAGTTTTTAAGGCCAGACTCACTACCTAATTGACAGTGGGTATAGTTTAAATCGATCTGTGTTGGTTTTACCATCGTAAAACTGAGAGGACAACAGTAGTACCTAATCTGTGAAATTATCTGGGGGATTAAACCAGGTAAAATATGCAAAACACTTAGAATAGTGTCAGGAAGTGAGGAATAACTGTGGAACTGCCTGATTCTTACTGTGACCATTCACATCTTTGGGAGCTTGTATCCCTGTTTCCCAGTAGCTATGTTGCACCTGTTTACCTATTTAAAAAGAAGAAGAAAACACAAAGCCTTCAGGAAAACTTTTGATTGACTACAGGAATTTTTGAATCCATACTATGATTGTGTTTCAGATTAGAGATGGCATGTTGACAGTCTTTTTATAATAGATAATCATAAATTTGAAAATACCTCTAGCTCTTTCTGAATTTGTTTTACAAATTTCAGTTTTGATTCATCACCTAAAATATCACTTCAGTACTATTAACAACTAATCATCATAATAAAATCTTTATAAAATCAGTGGTGCTTAGCAATTTTGGGATAAAATTCTGATAAAAGTTATGTTTTTTATTTAAAAAAACCTGAAAATATTTTTATTTTAGAGGTTTCTAAAATATTTTTATTTTAGAAGTCTCTTTGAACTCACTGGATTATATCCTTGTACCTCAGGCTAAAAACCTCTGAATAAGAGGTTACCTCATGAGCAATTTGGATACATAATTACAATTCTTTGCATCAGCCAAGTTCAAGTTTAACTCCTTGACAGAAATAATACCCAATTACAATTTTATTATTAGAAAATGCTAGAGCAATATAGAATAGGTTATTTTTAAGATGTTAAATTGTAAGGTCACTGGTGGTGGAGTTATTCTCTAGGTATAATATCAGCTGTTTTAACGTTAAACATAAAGATTTGAAAAAAGAGAAGCTGCTTAGAATGAATCCATATTCTCTAAAGCCCAGCACAAGAAATAGCCTTCACACATTGATGGATCAGGAAGATGAGCCAGGACTCATGTATCCTTGGATCTAACTGTTGATTGATTTCCAGGCATTCTCTTGGCTCTGGAATGCTGCCTTAGAGACCACCAAGTTTCCCCAGGGACTTGGCATATCTGTGAAAGAATAAAAGGCTGAAGTAGAAAACTGAGACAAGGAGGTGTTATTCTGTCATGTTCTCGTAATGTAGCCAGTAAGTTTAGATTGCTTTCACAGAATTGCGAGACTAACTGGATCCACAAGAAAAAAATAATGTACTGGGATCCTTCTTAGGAAAAAAATAAAGAAAATCAGAAGTATCTGAGTAAATTAAGGGTGAATAAATTGCCATATTTTCTGCTAAAATACTGTAAACACCATTGCTTTGTAATCTCTAGTTAGTTCTTAAGTCAAAGTCACCTTTCTTCAAATTAGATTTAACACATGTGAGTCTGTGGCAGTAATTCTAGTTTGCATACAGTAATTATGCCTCTTACACTAGTACTGCTTACTAATATAGATTGTGTATACCATGTGCATATGCAACACAGTACATGAACTACTGAAGATTTTGCAGAAATATTGAAATGCCAGATCCCATTTCCAGTGAGCTAGAAGGATTTTCTCGTAAGTGAAGTTTTCAAACAGGCAACAGAACACTGGCACATGATTTTTCTGTTTATAATAGGCTATATCCAAAACTAAAAGAAAAATAATCCTGAAACTCAATGCTGATTAACAAAGTGCAACAGAGTGAAGTTATCAGATAACTTTTTATTCGGTGGAATTCTATTTTTCCATCTTAGAATATTCAGTTTAGTTCTTTCCTATATGATTTAAAAATAAAAAAAGTTATACTTTCAATGCATACAAGAGAAAGAAGAGAGGAACAGACTCAGCTGAAGAGTCAGATATTGGATGGAGAATTCTACCTTCTGGCTCTGCCTCCATCCCCTTCCAAGTTCTTGAGAGGCTAAAAACAACTAACAGAAAATTATCTTCTTTCCTTACTGTACCGTAAACTGACAGAAGTAGGGGATTTTTCCTGTTCACTCATCAAAAGAGTAAGAGCCTTTAACTGTGTGGACAGAATGGCTGATACCTGCCGTTCACCTTCTCTCACATAGACACTATCTCCTGATTTTGTACCTATCCCTAAAAGTTTCCTTGGCCCTAGTCTAAGACACCCACTGGAACTCACATCAAAAAAGAGCCTACATACCAAGCAAACAGATTCTATGCTTTACACATCAGAAAATCCTGACCATGTGTAGGCAGGAAGGAAAGCAAACAAATTCTGTTTTCACTCATTTGCACATTACATTACCCTAACTTTTACCCTTTCCTAATAATATGCAGATGGAAAATTAGGCAACATACTGCTGTAAATCACAGTTAGTGCTATTGTGGTGGCAGGAGAAAACAGTTAAGGGATTCATTTTTCTTCCAAGAAAATCATACTCTGCAAATGCATCTGAAACACAGCCAAAGGATTACTTCTTATCTGGCTGTAACAAGCACTCCTTCCGCCCATCTTGGAAGTGAAAAGAAACCAGCTCATTGTACTAAAAAGTGCCAAGCCCTCCAAGGTCAGCTACAGTTGCCCAGCTTTGCAAGAGGCACCACAGCTTATGTTTTTATAGGGGTTAGGTGAACTACGGATGGGGATGTGGTTCCTGCTTTTAAACATCCTGTGTGAGCAGTCTGTAAGTGAGTCTGAGGTCTGCTTGGTCTTTATGGTAGCACACTTATTTATTGGATTTTTGAAAACAAAAAGGTACTCTGTTCTCTAGGGTGAGAAAAAGACCCTCATAGGAAATGACAGAGGCAGTGTTAGAATTATGACAAGTCAACCCCCGCCCCCCAAAAGAAGTCCTCCTGAGAGTCTATAAGGAACTCATTTTCACTTTCATGCATTGGAGAAGGAAATGGCAACCCACTCCAGTGTTCTTGCTGAGAATCCCAGAGACAAGGGAGCCTGATAGGCTGCTGTCTATGGGGTCGCACAGAGTCGGACATGACTAAAGTGACTTAGCAGCAGCAGCAGCATTACCATGATGAGCGAGGATGTTGTTGTTTAGTTGCTCAGTCATGTTAGACTCTTTGTGACCCCGTGGGCTATAGCCCACCAGGCTCCTCTGTCCATGGGATTTCGCAGGCAAGAATACTGAAGTGGGCTGCCATTTCCTTCTCCAGGGTGATCTTCCCAACCCAAAGATCAAACTTGCATCTCTTGCATCTCTTGCATCTCTCGCAACAGAAGGCAGATTCTTTGAGCCACCAGGGAAGCCCATGAAGAAGGACAGAAGAACTGAAATAAGATGAATCACCCGAGTCTTCAGCATTTACTCTGGACGCATAGGTCCAGGTGATAAGACTACTTAAAGCCAGCCGAGATTCATGAAACTCACAAGTACTTCTTTCTGCCAGCCTCATACTGCTAAAAAGCTGTTGCAATCATGCTGAAATTCTATACAGTCTATATGTGTACACGCACATGACAGCATTCTTGCCAGTTCCAAATCCCCACCCTGCTTCACTCATTGTACAGTTTCCAGAGTTATGAGCATGAGGGATCCTTAAAATGTCACAGCTTTCCAAGGTCTTAATCAGATAAGGAAAACAGTGGGACTAGGAAACCAATAAGAAAGATAAATGAGCCTACATTTCACTGTTGTCAGTTTGGAAGTTAAGAACAGGTCTAAAAATGGTGCTATGTCCAGGAAAGAAACCTAAAAACAAATAATTTACATGAAAAAAATGTGAAGTTAGGGTGATTATCCCTGAGGGAGTCACCAAATATAATTGTGAGTTGTGGCATATCCAACCAGATGATTGCATCCTGAGGGACACAGTGATTTGGGCCCACTTATGGGGAAGTTGTAGGGATGTGGGAAACTTAAATGCTTTTTTCCTTTCTGTATAAAAGTGGCTTAAGTGATACATTTGCCTTGCCAGACAAACTTTGTGATGTTGATTTTAGATTTATTTCAGGGGAAA
>SJYX01000185.1:91562-139565 GCA_006410675.1 Oreotragus oreotragus
AAAACAATAGCTGAAATGGAGAGAAAATTTGCTTTGTTGTTGGGTACAATGACTGCCCAGTAACCACTAAAGAACTAGGGGTTTCTGTGCTTAGGCACTCTGTCGTGTCCTACGCTTTGCGACCTTATGGACTGTAGCCCTCCAGGCTCTTGTCCATGGGGAGTCTCCAGGCAAGAATACTGGAGTGGGTCGCCATGCCTTCCTCCAGGGGATCGTCCCACCCCAGGTCTCCCACGTTCCGGGCAGATGTTTTACCATCTGAGCCACCAGGGAAGTCCATGAATGCTGGAGTGGGTAGCCTATTCATTCTCCAGGGAATCTTCCCAATCCAGGAATTGAACCAGGGTCTCCTGCATTGCAGACAGACATTAAAAACTCCCCAAACTGACTGGGGATCCCTGCCAGGACAAAGCTACACACGGAGGAGAAATTGCTGAGTGTGATGAAAATTAAGCAATGAATGGACAGAGACAGAAAAAGGAAAAGGACTGGATAAAGTGAGGTTGATTTAAAAGACCAAGAGAAGTTCAGAAAGCATGGTTGTATTTTTCTAACACTCTTGGATAATAACAGAAAATGGAGCACTGTTAAGTTAAAAAAGTCTCTGAACCTTGCCTTTTTATAATATCAGAAAACTTTTCCATAAAAATAACCAAGAGGTCATTGCCAAGGTCAAATTTCACACATTTATTATAAGATAAAAAAGTAATAAGGTGAAGAAAAACATCCCTACAGAAAATGAATATTTTTAAGATGAGTTATAAACCATCTTAAATCATTTGAAAATTAAACAGCAACATAAATAAGAATTAGAATACATCAGGAATTTGGTTATACAACTCAAATAACAAAAAATAAAAAGAAAAATTAATAAATGGCTTATTACTTAGAACACAAGTAAATATGAAATACCTTTTAAAATTTAGATTGAAGATGCAATGGTAAAAATTAGAAAAATAAAATGATTCAATAAAAAGTGTTAGTTACTGAAGATAGGCAAAGAAGACTAAAAAAAAGACACAATAGAACTTTGTAAAGAAATCCAAAGCATGGAAAAAGAATCAATAGAAAAAAAAAAAAAACTATAGCTCTAGAAAATTTTCCTATCATAAAAAAATGGAATTTTGTACTGATACCTATTGAGTTCCTATGAATTTTCATACAGAATGATCAAACCCAGGAAATAGTCTATTAAAATTATTGAACTTAATAAAAATTTTTAAAAAAAGCTCATTTGAGCATTAAGACAAAACCTTACATGAGCTAGAAAATTAGATTATCATTACACTTTCAACAGCAGTGCTTTTTGTAAAAAAAAAAAAAAAAAGTAGTACTGCGTATTTAGTATATTCAAGAAAATGAAATGACTGTGAGTCAGCATAAAATCTGGCCAAACTGATTTCCATTATAAAGGCATAATCAGTGTTTTCTCAACATGGAAGAATTCAGTGAATTTTGTTCCCTTGAGGCTTCTAAAGAAATCTACTAGAGAATGATCTCAGACAACCAAAATAGCTCTAAAGGCAGGGACATAAGGAGGATGGTGAACATTAAACAGAGTTACTTATAGACTTAAAATTGAATTAAACATGAAATAGAACAGTATGTAATGACCATATGCTTAGATATTATATTTATTTATATTAGATATAAAACAACTATTAAAACTAGGGGATATTGGGAAAACACATGTAAATAAACTGTTCTCAGGAATTATACGCATAATAGAAGTGTTAATATCAATTTCTGGCAATGTGTGTATAAAGAGGGAGAAGTTTAAATAATGCTTATGAACTATATAAATTTTGCTGTGCCATGTTCCCTAGGCAATTTGAAATCTGTGTAAAAGAAAGTAGTCATGAATGTAATATGGAACATAATATGTACAAAGTCTTGTGGTCCTAAATTTGAATAGAAGTATCAATAAGACCTCACAAAGCATAGTATCTCTTAAAAGTGCCTATCGCTATTTATCATCTATCTAATCTCTTATCAGCATATATTCATTATAGACTTAAAATTGAATTAAACATGAAATAGAACAGTATGTAATGACCATATGCTTAGATATTATATTTATTTATATTAGATATAAAACAACTATTAAAACTAGGGGATATTGGGAAAACACATGTAAATAAACTGTTCTCAGGAATTATACGCATAATAGAAGTGTTAATATCAATTTCTGGCAATGTGTGTATAAAGAGGGAGAAGTTTAAATAATGCTTATGAACTATATAAATTTTGCTGTGCCATGTTCCCTAGGCAATTTGAAATCTGTGTAAAAGAAAGTAGTCATGAATGTAATATGGAACATAATATGTACAAAGTCTTGTGGTCCTAAATTTGAATAGAAGTATCAATAAGACCTCACAAAGCAGAATATCTCTTAAAAGTGCCTATCACTATTTATCATCTATCTAATCTCTTATCAACATATATTCTTTGCTCAGTCCACTGAAGAGGCCTAAGAAGAATGGCCTACCTAGTACCAGTACGAGTCCTTATACACAGACTGCAGTCTTAATTACTTTTTCTCTTAGAATAATGGCCAGTTCCAATTCTGGAGAGAAAATATCCAAGGAAATCTTGGAACACAGTGTCACACAGGATAATGACAAAGACTTCTGTGCTTGTGTGTGCTTAGTCACTCGGTCGTGTTGATTCATTGTGACCCTGTGGATTCAGGGTGACCCTGGGGTCACCCTGCCATGCTCCGCTATCTATAGGATTTTCCAGGCAAGATTATTGGAGTGGGTTTCCATTTTCTTCTCTGGAGGATCATCCCAACCCGGGGATAGAACCCAGGTCTCCTGCATTCCAGGCAGATTCTTTACCATCTGGATCACATCAAAAGAAACGTGTACATGCTTCAGTCATGTCCGACTTTTTGTGACCCCATGGACTGTAGCCCACCAGCCTCCACTGTCCATGAGAGTCTCCAGCTAAGAATACTGGAGTGGGTTTTCATATTCAACTCCAGGAGACCTTCGTAACCCAAGGATCGAACCTATTTCTTTTACATCTCCTGCACTGGCAGGCGGGTACTTTAACACTAGTGCCAATTAATTTTTTTTTTAATGCTCTTGCTAAAGATGGGACAATTTGAGCTTTGGAAATGATCATTACAACTGATGGTAACCAGTCATAAATGCTGAGATACATATAGTTTGAGATTCTTCTATAGTTTGAGATTCTTCTTAAGTAAATACAATTAAAATATTCTTGATTTTTTTCTAGAAAATATTATCAATGATATCATGAAATTTGGATCATAACATTTTGTTTGTTGAAAATTTTAATACAGAAGGAAATATATATTTTGTATTTTTTTCAGCTTGGGAATAAAACTGAGATATCATATAGGAGGAGATACTAGGGTGACCCAGAATTGCTGCCAGTTTCCTCCAAATGATGACATTTTGGGTGGTTCATCAGATTCCTTTTAAATGTCATTTTTAGGAGCTGTCCCTGCTACTCTGTAAGAAGAAATGATCCTTCTCCTTCTAATCTGATAACACCACCTTATTTCTCATGATTATTTTATATTATAGTTATTTATGACCATCAGTTCAGTCAATTCAGTCACTCAGTCATGTCCAATTCTTTGTGACCTCATGGACTGCAGCACGCCAGACTTCCCTGTCCATCACCAATTCCCAGAACTTGCTCAAACTCATGTCCATTGAGTCAGTGATGCCATCCAACCATCATACCACCTGTATTTCTCATGATTATTTTATATTATAGTTATTTATGACCAACCGTTCAGTCAATTCAGTCACTCAGTCATGTCCAATTCTTTGTGACCCCACGGACTGCAGCACGCCAGACTTCCCTGTCCATCACCAATTCCCAGAACTTGCTCAAACTCACGTCCATTGAGTCGGTGATGCCATCCAACCATCTCATCCTCTGTCATCCCCTTCTCCTACTCCCTTCAAACTTTCCCATATCAGAGTCTTTTCAAATGGGTCAGTTCTTCACATCAGGTGGCCAAAGTATTGGAGTTTCAGCTTCAACATCAGTCCTTCTAATGAATATTCAGGACTGATTTCCTTTATGATGTACTAGCTGGATCTCCATGCAGTCCCAGGGATTCTCAAAAGTCTTCTCCAACACCACAGTTCAAAAGCATCACTGCTTCAGTGCTCACCTTTCTTTATAGCCCAACTCTGACATCAATACATGACTACTCAAAAAACCATAGCTTTGACTAAATGGACCTTTGTCAGCAAAGTTTGGCACTGCTTTTTATATGCTCTCTAGGTTGGTCACAGCTTTTCTTCCAAGGGGCAGGCCTATTTTAATTTCAGGGCTGCAGTCACATCTGCAGTCATTTTAGAGTCCAAAAAAATAAAGTCTGTCAGTGTTTCAATTGTTTCCCCATTTATTTGCCATGAAGTGATGGGACTGGATGCCGTAATCTTAATTTTCTGAATGTTGAGTTTTAAGCCAACATTTTCAACCTCCTCTTTCACTTTCATCAAGACATTCTTTAGTTCTTCTTCGCTTTCTGCCATAATGTTGTGTCATCTGCAAATCTGAGGCTATTATTTCTCCCAGCAATCTTGATTCCAGCTTGTGCTTTATCCAGCCCAACATTTCACATGGTGTACTCTGCATATAAGTTAAATAAGCAGGGTGACAATATAGAGCCTTGACATACTCCTTTCCCAATTTGAAACCAGTCTATTGTTCCATGTCTGGTTCTAACTGTTGTTACTTGACCTGCATACAGATTTCTCAGCAGTCAGGACAGGTGGTCTGGTGATCCCATCTCTTGAAGAGTTTTCCACAGTTTGTTGTGATCCACACAGTCAAAGGCTTTGGCATAGTCAACAAAGAAGAAGTAGATGTTTTTATGGAACTCTCTTGTTTTCTCTGTGATCCAGTGTATGTTGGCATTTTGATCTCTGATTCCTCTGCCTTTTCTAAATCCAGCTTGAATCTGGAATTTGATGTTCAGGTACTGTTGAAGCCTGGCTTGGAGAATTTTGAGCATTACTTTACTAGCATGTGAGATGAGTGCAATTGTGCGGTAGTTTGAGCATTCTTTGGCATTGCCTTTNACAAAGACTTCTGTGCTTGTGTGTGCTTAGTCACTCGGTCGTGTTGATTCATTGTGACCCTGTGGATTCAGGGTGACCCTGGGGTCACCCTGCCATGCTCCGCTATCTATAGGATTTTCCAGGCAAGATTATTGGAGTGGGTTTCCATTTTCTTCTCTGGAGGATCATCCCAACCCGGGGATAGAACCCAGGTCTCCTGCATTCCAGGCAGATTCTTTACCATCTGGATCACATCAAAAGAAACGTGTACATGCTTCAGTCATGTCCGACTTTTTGTGACCCCATGGACTGTAGCCCACCAGCCTCCACTGTCCATGAGAGTCTCCAGCTAAGAATACTGGAGTGGGTTTTCATATTCAACTCCAGGAGACCTTCGTAACCCAAGGATCGAACCTATTTCTTTTACATCTCCTGCACTGGCAGGCGGGTACTTTAACACTAGTGCCAATTAATTTTTTTTTTTAATGCTCTTGCTAAAGATGGGACAATTTGAGCTTTGGAAATGATCATTACAACTGATGGTAACCAGTCATAAATGCTGAGATACATATAGTTTGAGATTCTTCTATAGTTTGAGATTCTTCTTAAGTAAATACAATTAAAATATTCTTGATTTTTTTCTAGAAAATATTATCAATGATATCATGAAATTTGGATCATAACATTTTGTTTGTTGAAAATTTTAATACAAAAGGAAATAAATATTTTGTATTTTTTTCAGCTTGGGAATAAAACTGAGATATCATATAGGAGGAGATACTAGGGTGACCCAGAATTGCTGCCAGTTTCCTCCAAATGATGACATTTTGGGTGGTTTATCAGATTCCTTTTAAATGTCATTTTTAGGAGCTGTCCCTGCTACTCTGTAAGAAGAAATGATCCTTCTCCTTCTAATCTGATAACACCACCTTATTTCTCATGATTATTTTATATTATAGTTATTTATGACCATCAGTTCAGTCAATTCAGTCACTCAGTCATGTCCAATTCTTTGTGACCTCATGGACTGCAGCACGCCAGACTTCCCTGTCCATCACCAATTCCCAGAACTTGCTCAAACTCATGTCCATTGAGTCAGTGATGCCATCCAACCATCTCATCCTCTGTCATCCCCTTCTCCTACCCCCTTCAAACTTTCCCATATCAGAGTCTTTTCAAATGGGTCAGTTCTTCACATCAGGTGGCCAAAGTACTGGAGTTTCAGCTTCAACATCAGTCCTTCTAATGAATATTCAGGACTGATTTCCTTTAGGATGTACTGGCTGGATCTCCATGCAGTCCCAGGGATTCTCAAAAGTCATCTCCAACACCAGAGTTCAAAAGCATCACTGCTTCAGTGCTCACCTTTCTTTATAGTCCAACTCTGACATCAATACATGACTATTCAAAAAACCATAGCTTTGACTAAATGGACCTTTGTCAGCAAAGTTTGGCACTGCTTTTTATATGTTCTCTAGGTTGGTCACAGCTTTTCTTCCAAGGAGCAGGCCTATTTTAATTTCAGGGCTGCAGTCACCATCTGCAGTCATTTTAGAGTCCAAAAAAATAAAGTTTGTGACTGTTTCCATTGTTTCCCCATTTATTTGCCATGAAGTGATGGGACCGGATGCCATAATCTTAATTTTCTGAATGTTGAGTTTTAAACCAACATTTTCAACCTCCTCTTTCACTTTCATCAAGACATTATTTAGTTCTTCCTCGCTTTCTGCCATAATGTAGTGTCATCTGCATATCTGAGGCTATTATTTCTCCCAGCAATCTTGATTCCAGCTTGTGCTTTATCCAGCCCAACATTTCACATGGTGTACTCTGCACATAAGTTAAATAAGCAGGGTGACAATATAGAGCCTTGACATACTCCTTTCCCAATTTGAAACCAGTCTATTGTTCCATGTCTGGTTCTAACTGTTGTTACTTGACCTGCATACAGATTTCTCAGCAGTCGGGTCAGGTGGTCTGGTGATCCCATCTCTTGAAGAGTTTTCCACAGTTTGTTGTGATCCACACAGTCAAAGGCTTTGGCATAGTCAACAAAGAAGTAGATGTTTTTATGGAACTCTCTTGTTTTCTCTGTGATCCAGTGTATGTTGTCATTTTGATTTCTGATTCTTCTGCCTTTTCTAAATCCAGCTTGAATCTGGAATTTGATGTTCAGGTACTGTTGAAGCCTGGCTTGGAGAATTTTGAGCATTACTTTACTAGCATGTGAGATGAGTGCAATTGTGCGGTAGTTTGAGCATTCTTTGGCATTGCCTTTNCCATTGAATCTATTTGTCACTTCCACTGTATAATGGTAAGGAATTTTATTTAGGTCATACCTGAATGGCCTCATGGTTTTCTCTACTTTCTTTAATTGAAGTATGTATTTTGCTGTAAGGAGTTAATGATCTGAGGCACAGTCAGCTTCCATTCTCCCTGAGAGCTCAGTTCTTAAAGAATCTGCCTGCAATTCAGGAGATCCCATTTCGATTCCTGGGTCAGGAAGATCTCCTGGAGAAGGGATAGGCTACCCACTCCAGTATTCTTGTGCTTCCCTTGTGGCACAACTGGTAAGGATCTGCCTGCAATGTGGGAAACCTGGGTTCGATTCATGGTTTGGGAAGATCTTCTGGAAATGGGAAAATCTACTCCAGTATTTTGGCCTGGAGAATTCCATGGGCTTTATAGTCCATGGGGGTCACAAAGTAAGCGACTTTCACTTTCACTTCAGCTCCCAGTTTTGTTTTTGCTGACTGTATAGAGCTTCTCCATCTTTGACTGCAAAGAATATAATCAATCTGATTTCAGTATTTTCCATATGGTGATGTCCATGTGTAGTCTTGTCATGTGTTCTTGAGAGTGTTTACTATGACCATTAATTAGTTCTCTTCCCAAAACCCTGTTAGCCTTTGGCCTGCTAATATGTTTATGAACATACTTTATATATATGTAGGAAATAATTTGAGAAAAAGATTCATGTCTCATTTATCTATATATCCTTTGTCTACTGTCCTGTAAATAACAAAGAAAAAAATTTTGTCTTTTTTAAAAAAAAATCTAGATATTAGCTCTTTCAGTAATAATTTAAATACTTTGAGATTTGATCAGTTTAATTTCCTGTGTGCCTAAGGAGTACATGTGGGTAGCCTGATGTAACTACTTTGTAATATGCCACTTGTGTTGAACTAAAGACAAGATATAATTACATCATTTTGTAAATTAAGTAAAATGACGTTAGAAGAATAAAGTGACAAAAACAAAGTTACTTCAAGAAATTAACCCTGAAAAATTTACTAAGCATGATATGGTCTATGAGTCAGTTATGAATGCAAATCTAAAAAGTTGAACACAAAAGAAAAGGACAAAAAAGGTACTGGACATCGCAAAGCAAGAAGTTTTAAATGTTTAAAGACTATTTAAATGAAGAAAAGGATAAACTTAAGAGAGCTTTTTGGCCCCAGGATGAAGCTTGGAGCTTGCTGTGTCTGCCATGTGCCCTACAGGAAGAAAAGCTTTTCTTTCTGCCTGGATCACTTGCATAATTAAGCCATAACTGAAGGAGAAAGGGTCTGTAGAAAAGAGCAGGGTTGGAGGGCTGACCTTGGGTTACACTAATAGTCAGAAATTAGAGAGAAACAGAGACTGAAATGGAGAGACATGAGGAGTGTGTGAAGCTCTGAGAGGAATCTTGCCCAAGAGGGAGAGGGCTGCTTTAAGAAAGAAAAGCTTTTCAAATGCTCCAGAATGCTCAAGGATGTCTAAGACTGGTAAACAACCATCAGTCTTGGTAAGGAAGAATGTGTTGGTGATCTTGTAGAAAATGAATTTTGGTGAAATTGTAGTACATGCCTGTGTGCATGCTCAGTGAGCAGAGGCCAAATTGGAGATAGTTCAGAAGAAACTGAGGGAAAAAGTTGAAAACATGTACCTCTAGCACTTGCTGGAGAAGAATGTGGGGACAATGGAGGTATTTTTGGTTTTGTTTTTAAAGACAGAAGTGGGGAGAGAGGGAGAGGAAAATTTTCAATAAGAAAGAGAAATTTCATTTTGTAAAGAGATTTTTGTATTTTTTTTTTAATCTAAACAACTACCCTGAAGATGATATGGAGAAATCTTGGTTTTGAGATTATCAAGTTACTGACTCAGAGTATGATAATTAGAGGCCAAGTAATATATAAATTAATTATCTTAATAACTTGATATCTTGCTGCTTTGTTTAAAAAAAAACTTCCTATCAAAATTTTAACTTTTAATAACATGAGTGCCCATTCATGGAAAAGTCACACTCGCACATTATCTGATTTTTTCTTTAAAGTACTTGGTTTCTGTGGCTTAGTTTAAAAAAATTCACTGAAGGTTGTAACATACTGATTTTTCTAAAACTTTAAAAATTTTTAAGAATTTTTTTTTCCTCTGAGTCACTGTGAACTATATAATCTCCTTCCCTCAAGTTATATTAGATAAAACTACATAATAAAGTATGCTGACACATATGAGTTCACTCAAAGACATGTACCATTTCCTGTTCCTTATTAATATCATATGCCGAATAGCTATTCTACTGACCTTCAAACTGTATATACAGAGCAGGTCTGTTCACAACCTAAGAAAATTTAGTAATTAATTCTAACATTATTCTTATTGTGCCAAAGGTTTATTACTACCACCTACAACCATAAATGAAGTAATTATATACATATCTACCTTCAGTTGTCATTCTTTAATGCTTTACAGCATTCACATACTTATGCTTTCTGGATTATTCACATTTCATTAGGGCATTCAAGTCTTGCCAAAGTCTTCAAATCTTAGGGAACCCTGTGGGAGATTAAAATTGGGATGAAACTAGGAAGCTTCTAGTGCTTTCGTATGCTTAAAACTACGTTTTCTGCCAGGGTCTGAACTATTTAACCAGCATTGTTGGGTTATGGATCTACCTGAAACATTGTGCCTATAACTTAAATGAAGAATTGAATCAACCAGCCTTTCTAATGTTAATATATTTTCTAAAAGGGTGCAAATCATTATTTTAGCAAAAGTTAACATGAATGAAAAGATACAAGCATATCAAAAACTGTGCTGCTATTAAGACTAACATTTTTGTCACATACTTAAACATAAACCTCAAATGCCTCTGTTCCCAGACCATGCCCCACTGCCATTTCTCTGTGGATAATGCATGGGTAGAAGGACAAGTGTACATCATGATGCTCTTGATGGATCAACTGTGTATCAACACCCAAGTGATAACACAGAGACAAAGAAGGAAAAAGCAGATATCAGAACAAGCCTTACCAGAGACTCCTTGCATAGCCTATACCTACTTAGAGACACGTTCAGACCAAGAAAGGTGTAAATTAGTTATACACAGTTGAGTAGGAGAGCTCACTGAGTGCCATTGAATTAAGGTTTTAAGAACCAAGGGAGGACCACTCTTTCTCTCTTCCAGGCTGTAGCATTTGTAGAATGAATACAGGAAGCATTAGAGAAAACAAAGACTAAAGAGTAATTTAGTGACAGGGTTAGGTTGATAGAGCTAATACAAGATGTCACAGCAATTGTAATTAAAAAGGAAACGTTATCCTATGGTCTAAGATATCCAATAAAGGAAAGCTGATGTTTTTTAGTTAATATATTCCAAACATGCAGAACAATTTCAAGCATATTTCAAAGAATTCTAATATGTAATTATTATATTATTTACTTTTCACTATTTTTTCATATTTGCTTTATCTCTAGCTATGACATTTTTCTTAGCCATATGAGAGCAATAGAAATCATATTTCCTACCCTTAAATACTTTAGTATCTATTTCCAAGGAACAGAGATTAATCATTTTTAAAGTGAAATTTCCAAAACTAGGTAAATTATTATTGGTTCTCGTAGCTAACTGAAAGCCTGTATCTAAATTTCATTCATCATCTAATCTCTATAGGCTTTTTCCCCTCAGTCCAAATTGAGTCAGTGATCACACATTGTATTTAGTAGAAATGTTTCTATATTTTCCTTTATTCCTCAGCTTTTCTTTGTCTCTCATGATTCTGAAAGAGTGCAGGGCATTACATTCATAAAATATCCCTCAGTTTAGGTTAGCTACTTCTTCATGATCTGGTTCATTTTGTATATGTCTAGCAAAACGGTAAGAGTGATTGTGTGTCCTTCTCAGTACATCACAGCAGTAATCACACAATATCAATTTGCACCATTAATCACAATATTAATTTTAATTACATCATTAAAATGGAATCCACTATGTTATTACACAAGACAGTTACTGTTTTTCTCTTTGCAGTTAATGTTTGTGATGAACTACTTGAATGCTGTGTCATATTTTTTTTTTCAGCAAACATGATCCCAGTTGTTTAATCATCTACTAATCCTTGTCTGAATCAGTTATTGTCATCATTATTGTGGAATGGTGATTTTCTTCTCCTCCAAGAACTGACATACTCTTGCTTGTTTAAATATAAAAAGTGAATTAATAAACATTCACACTGAAATCAGGAGTAGCTAGAAACATTTTCTTTAGCCTTTATTTTTTACAGTTATGAAATATTTTTCCAGCATATTAAGACATGATACAGGAATAAATGACCTATTAAGACAGTGGGGAGATAATATCATCACTATTTCTGGTCCATTGTGCATAGCATAATAAAAAAAGGTAATGATAAAAAATTTGAGAATTCTTATTTTTAATGCAATGGTATGAAAATGTAGCTAGATGCAATTGAAATGTACAGAAGTCAATGGCTGATTAATTTATGCCCCAAGTAATCATGATTAGTTTTTAATAAAATAAATAAAACAACATATACCCATAATAATAAGAGTAATTTCACATAGATTAGAAAATAAATTAATAGTCCCATCCACGTATGTATTATTTTAATAAGAATAAAAATTTAAAACTTGATACTAAAGGATTTATTTGAAAAAACCAAGAAATATATGTATATTTTGGAAATTTTATTTGAGAGAAGAGCTAAAATTTTTATTTCTTATTTTTATTTTTATTTTTACTTTTACTTTACAATACTGTATTGGTTTTGCCATACATTGACATGAATCTGCCACNCGAAGAATTGATGCTTTTGAACTCTGGTGTTGGAAAAGACTCTTGAGAGTCCCTTGGACTGCAAGGAGATCCAACCAGTCCATTCTGAAGGAGACCAACCCTGGGATTTCTTTGGAAGGAATGATGCTGAAGCTGAAACTCCAGTACTTTGGCCACCTCATGAGAAGAGTTGACTCATTGGAAAAGACTCTGATGCTGGGAGGGATTGGGGGCAGGAGGAGAAGGGGACGACTGAGGATGAGATGGCTGGATGGCATCACGGACTCGATGGACATGAGTCTGAGTGAACTCCGGGAGTTGGTGATGAACAGGGAGGCCTGGAGTGCTGCGATTCATGGGACTGCAAAGAGTTGGACACGACTGAGCGACTGAACTGAACTGAAGGTAACCAATATAATATTAGATTCATTCTACTTAATCTGGAAACTGCACATATTTTTTTCCAATTTGCAGTGACAACTAAAAGCCTATAACCTTGAGATTTCTTCATTGCTAATTTTTAACCCTTCTAATTTGTAAATGGAAAATATGAAGTTTTGTATGTCTATGACTATATACTTATGACAGAGTATCTATATGTCTTCCAGCAAGGTGATGTATCTAGTAGTCGAGGAAATGATGATATCAAGGGATGATTTATTTTTAGCTGTGGATGCCAATTATTCTGCAGAAAACTTGTCCTCTAGGGAAGCAATGTCAGGTTTGAGTGTGTGTTTGTTTTTTTCAATTTTGTGCCATATATGACCTTTGTTTCACCAACATTCTAACTCCTGCAATAAAATGAAGGTAAGTGACAGGAAAATGGGACCTCTTTTTTTCAGAGTGGATTATCTGTCAAACACACAGTGAAGTTGCTCAACATCAAAATTAACGTGCTCTTAATATCTTACTATGCTGCTGGGTAAGTCACTTCAGTCATGTCCAACTCTGTGAGACCCCATAGACAGCAGCCCACCAGGCTCTGCCGTCCCTGGGATTCTCCAGGCAAGAACACTGGAGTGGGTTGCCACTTCCTTCTCCAATGCATGAAAGTGAAAAATGAAAGTGAAGTCGCTCAGTCGTGCCTGACTTAGTGACCCCATGGACTGCCAGGCTCCTCCATCCATGGGATTTTCCAGGCAAGGGTACTGGAGCGGGGTATATCTTACTATAACCACTGCTAAAATTAATTCAGCATCATACAAGATATAGAGTACAGGCTTCGGGATTTTTGGCTTTTTTAATGTGCATATTATTTTTCATTGGAAAATCCAGAGTATTGTTTTCTGTCAATTGGTCCTACTGAACCTGATGAAAAGCCACTGATCTTGACTAATCTCATCTGATCAGATCTGACAATGTTAGCTCTATTTTCTGAAATATACACTGAAAAAAGCAGAGAAATTCGAAAGGAGAAAGATAAGCTTAGCAGACAGTGAATAACTGAATACTGCCATAAATAAAGATAAGAACCATATCACTGGAGACATGTGATATCTCGGAATAGTAATGTGCTCTTTGTTCCCAAATATGGTTGTTGATGCGAACGGTTTCAATTTTCACTCCTTTTCAAATGACTGAATAACTTAAAACAAACAAACATCTTTGTATATTACTAATTATCAAAGTTCCATGTCTAGATATTTTTCTCTTTATTTCTTATCCAGAAATATGTTTTCTTAACATCTTTAATGCAAAGTTAGTTATGATATACTGTATATATGAACAGTATCTTTATGGTTTCTGAAAGTTTTCCTAAGTTTTATCTGTTTACACCCTACAAAATTTCCATAGGCAAATATTGCTATACATTATTTACAAATGAAGGGATTGAGGTTTAGAAAGTTTGAGTAAGCAGAATGCTTGCCCAAGATGTGTGCTTAAAAACTAACAGAATCAGGAAAAGTATCAAAAGTATCATTTTGATCCTAAACGACAGTGTTCCTCCTAAAATTTTAATTCTGATTTACTTTTTAAATAAGAGTATCTTTTTCTTTTTTCACATCAGAATGATAATACAAAAACATTAGAAAACAGTTATATAATGTACATATTTATATACTGAAAAGTGAGAAGCCCTGAACTTTAAATTTCAGTGCTAGCTACTGTTAAGTATTTTCTGCCTCTTCCATTTTCTTCCCTTATACACATATTAGGATTTTTAACAAAGTAGGTTTATATAACTATTTTAGCTCAGGGTACTATAACAAAATACCATCAACTAGGTCGCTTAAACAATAGAAATTTATTTCTCACATGTTTGGTGGATGGAGGGTCTAAGATTAAGATGCCTGCAAGTCAGGTTTGTTCTGAGGTCTCCTGTCTTGATTTATAGGCAGCCACCATCTCCCTATGGGCACCTCATGACCTCTTTTTCCAACACCCATGGCGGGAGAGAGCAAGCTCTCTCATGTCTCCTCTTATTAGGGCACTAATTCCACCATAAGGACCCCACCTTCATAAACTTCTCTAACCCTGATTACCTCCCAAAGGCCCCATCTTCAAGTAGTACCACATTGGGGGTTAGGTCTTCAACATGTGAATTTTGGGGAGACACAAACAGGGAGCAGTTTGCATATACTTTTATGCAAACTATTTTCACAAACTATATTTGTAAAATACTTGTTAGTATAAGTACACTATTACATTAACAGAATAGCTCTATATTAATCTATGAATAGATTCAGTAAGTCACTGAGTCAATGATTTATTGAATTATTACTAAATTTATTACTAAAATGAATATTCTTATATATCTCATTTGTGCTTGAGTTGGCAGTTGCTATTGCTATAGAAAACCATATTGTCAAGTATGAACATTTATCAATTTAAGTATTATTGCTATTAATATTTGTCTCATGAAAGAAATCCTATTAAGAAATGACAACATTGGCCTTAACAAAGTTAATAGCATAAAGAAGCTTTATATCTACTGTGCTACTTGATTTTTTCAAAGACCATGTAAAATCAACAAAGTAAACATATTTAATTCTATTTTTATACACTTGGAAATCAAGGCACAGAGAGTTAGAAATTACTCATCAAAATTCACATTTGACTAAGGACTAGAATTAGAATCCAGGCCCAGGTCTATAGGAGTCAGTGTTAATCTTCAGTGATTTCTTGGATGCATTCACAGGAACAAGAAGAGACCATGTGGGAAATGGGTACTATTTACCTTGGGCCTAGAGCTCTCTGCTGCTAGGATTCTCCTCAGACTACCTCCATCATCTTCGCCCAGTTTCACTTTTCCCCTACAGGATTCTTTTTCCTAGATGCATTTCACTCAGAAAATGGCAACTTTCCAATTTTTTGTTCCTTTCCTTGCACTTGACACTCTAGATTGTGCCTTTAGAGACACAAGAGAAACTTGGAGAACAAGAAATATCAGTGAAAAATATACAAAGCTCCATATCACAGTTGTGCTACCTACACACAATTTCTTCATAATGGGAGATGTTCAAGTTTACAGAAAAGTCGATGGATAAATACGTGTATTAGATACCTGTATGCCATAACCTTTAGTTAAAGAAAGATAGATAAGCAAACCTCTTTCTGACTATACTGACAGCTCTGTTAATTTTTTTGTCATTGCTTTATCTACAGAGGTCACTTTGCCTCTGTTTATAGCTATCTTTTCAACAAAACAGAATGTGTTCTACCAAAAATAAAAATTCACTATTTTAATGAACAGAAATTCAGTTATCATGGCCTGGAAAGAAACTGGAGCATGACAAGGATTATGCTTATAAATGTGTGCTGCCAACAAACACCAGAAATTTCATCAAGGAAATAACCAAGATAAATCTTGTGCCTAAAACACTATATGAATTAAAATATGCAAAAGAGAAAACAATCACAGAAAACGTGATCAGGCACTAATTAGCAAATACCAGTGTTTCAGAATGGTCATGCACTTTAGGCCCAAATTCCAAATTATATCGTGAGGCTTATAGAAGTCATTAAATATGCTCCTCCTGCCCCAAAGCTTCTCATAGTCCCATTTCCTTCCTTTTTCACTTTCTCATAGTGACTGAATTATCATCAACTGAATATTTATTAAGGCTAAAGTGTCTTATTTTAAAATGTAAATTCTTCTCAAAGGATTTAGAAGTGGGTGTGGGGTTATCAGCTATTCATACTTTGGGTAACAATTAGTATAATCTAATCGCTTTCTTTTCAGATTCAGCTGCCATCAGATTCAATATAAGATTGCCAATCTGAATGGAGCTAAAAGGTTCAGTACAGAGTGCTTTATAGGGAGCTAAGAAGGTGGTTATACATGGGTTCCTGGTGCATCAGGAGGTGTTGGATAGTACAAGGATGCTGAGCCAAGAGCAGGGAGAGAGTATGCCCCCAGCTAGCCTGAGACAAGGGAGAACAGACAGGGAGGACCCCAAAGCCAAACTCTGTCCTCACGGATGTCTAAGGGGACACGTAAGGTGTAAAATATGTATCTTCATCTACAACCTTTTTACCTCTATAGGACAGTATTAAAGTTTCCCAATGACAGTACCCAGATCTACGTATCTCATCTTTCAGGCATCTTCTCATCCGTTGCCCTTCATAAGAGCCCAGAGCTGCTTCCCATGTGCCTCAACCCACTATTCCCCTTCCTGTGTCTCCTCTGGTTTCAACTCTATTTTGTATGGACAATCTCATGTAGGCATCACTAGGACTCACAGCCTCATTATACGACCGCCTCAGGGCGGTTTGCCACATCATCCTTCACTAGTGAACTACAAACAAAAGGAAGGCTAAGTACGGGATTCAAAAATTACCAAGCAAGTCTATTTATTCTTCATGCAGAAGAGTATCACATCAGTATCAACACCAAGCAGACTTTAAAAGGCCATCTCTTAAAATCACTCATCTGTCTGACTCAGAGATCATTATTTTGTTTCTTAAATATTATCCTTGGATTCCAAAGAAGATTCACAAAGAAACATGCCCAACCTAACAGCCTATCTTGACATGAATAATCATACATATGTACTTCAGTTTTTATAATAAAATGGAAATGTTTTCCTTTCACCTAGCAGAAAAGTTCATAAAGTGTCTTCTGTGTAGTCCCAAATGCTCATTTCTAAAATATAGACTTGTAAGTGTATTGTGATAGGTGTAGACTAGTTTCTTTTAACATAGGCTTATTAATTTCTGCTATGAACAACTTTTTGACTGCCATATTAAACTCATGCCATTCATATCAGAACATTGGCAAAGCTTCATGCTTTGCTGGAATTTAGGTTAATATCTCGATATCCTTTTAGTCGTTGTCTTGATTTATGATGTTTTTGTACAACTTTTAAATTTTATTATCTTATTGTCTAATCATCATTAGGGCTTCTCTCGTAGCTCAGTTGATAAAGAATCTGCCTGCAACGCAGGAGATCCTGGTTTTGATCCAGTATTTGATTTTCCATATTTAATTTTTCTTCAAGTTTTTTGAATAAATTGTGTTATGATAGTGACAATGGTTATGGCCACTGGTTAGGTAAATAGATAAAATACACACTGCAAGAATTTCACGGACTTTCATGTTTTTCTTGACTGTGTTCATTGTCCTAATTTCTGTATTGTAAACTACACTCAATATCTTTAGGTCTTTTTACTCTCATTCTACAATCCAAAATATTTATATGTTTATAACATTTTATGAGATGTGTCATGTATGTTTTTATACACGATAAATGTTATTTTTATCTTCCAACATTATTTATACTGCATTGTTAAGTCACTCAGTCATGTCCAACTCTTTGCAACCCCATGGACTGTAGCCCACCAGGCTCCTGCATCCATGGGATTCTTCAGGCAAGAATACTGGAGTGGGTTGCCATTTCCTTCTCCAGGAGATCTTCCTGACCCAGGGATCGAACCCAGGTCCCCTGCATTAGAGGCAGATGCTTTAACCTCTGAGCCACCAGGGAAGCCCCCTTATACTGCATTAATGTATCTCTATCTTTACAAATTAATTTTTCTGATTTCATTTATTTTTAAAGCACATATTACTTCTTTGTGTGTTAGTTGCTCAGTCATGTCTGACTCTTTGCGACCCCTTGGACTGTATCCCACCACACTCCTCTATCCATGGAATTCTCCAGGCAAGAATACTGGAGTGGATTGCCATTCCCCTTTCAGGAGATCTTTCCAATCCAGGGATCAAACCCAGGTCTCCCACACTGCAGACAGAGTCTTTTCTATCTGAACCATCAGGGAAGCCCTATTGCTTCTTTAAGTACTTTTATTATTTGTACCTATTTCTGTTTTAGTCACTTTGTACCATCTGCTTTCCATTTGTTAATTTAGTTTGATTTTCCATATTTAATTTTTCTTCAAGTTTTTTGAATAAACTGTGTTATGATAGTGACAATGGTTATGGCCACGGGTTAGATAAATAGATAAAATACACACTGCAAGTAAGGAAATTGGGAGCCTCCTCTGACTCACCTGTCCACACAGCTACTGCTCTAAATCTCTAAATGGATTTCCTATCCTCTCAAGGAATGCTTTCCACAAGTCCTTATAATAACCAGTCCTTAACAATCCCAGGTTATTTCTCACAGGAAAAATCATTCCCTTGATACAGATGTTTTATTATCAGTGTCATACATCTATTTTGTTACATGACAAGCTTTTATTTATTTAGTGCCTGTTCTGTGACACACATAAATATTAAACTTTGAGAAATGTCGTAACAGCCTGTTTTGCTGAAGAAACTGATATCTGGCTACAAAAGGTCTAGGTGGTATTGGTCCTCCCAGTAGACATTAGACATTTATGGCAAGAAGCACAGGAAAGTGTTACCATTTCAACCTTTACTTCTTGCTAATATATTATTAACAAGTCGAGCCTCCTTCCTTTCTCTCAGGTCCATGGGGAAATTTTCTAAGCACATGAGTCATTTCCATCCCTTCATTTTGATGGTCTAGGGAAAGCTGGATAGATGGGAAGTTATCCCAATAAACATTTGTATACGTCATTGGTGTACCTTTTGGTGGCTTCCATCAGTTTTCAGAAACTTTTTTTGGGCCTGGATCAATGGAGAAAGATAGAAGCTAAAGTTAAAAAATATTTGATTCATTCTGTATATTTCTGAAGTAGGGAGAGGAAGATGGAGCTCTCCCTATTTTTTGTTGTTTTGGGATGGGGCAGGTGCTGCTTTTTTGTTTGTTTGTTTCTTTATATGTAGGGATAAGAATAAGTTACTTTCAAAATTGAAATTATGGTTACTGTCAGGAATATATTAAACGAATTCAACATGTAAAAAATGTTTAGCCTTTTCGAAGAGATGACATAAGAGCTCAATCAAACTAATTCTGAGTAAGCTCAAGGATACAAGACTGAAAAGTGATTATAAATGGAAAAGCTCTTATCTTGGTAAACTCTTTCTTCTCTGAAGAAGTGTGTTGATGAAAGAAAGTTTTTCTAAAAAACATCTGCAAAAAGAGAAAGAAAAGTGGCATGATACAGCCAGCATTTTTCAGGGGTGCCTTGTCCCACAGACACATATTCCATATGGCAAGTGTGCGTGTGTGTGTATGTGGTGAAAGTGCAGCACTGGGTACCATGGTTTAATGAAGCATTAACACCAACCAATGAAACCCCTGTGTTCTCATTATTTACATGCCTGTGGTCAATCTCATCATCTGTGAAATGGGAAAAGTAACAGTATCTACCCTATACTGTGAACTTTAAATGATGTAATATAATTACATTAAATAGAAGATCTCTTTAGTATTATTATATATAGTCAAACTTAAGGATTTGTAACCACTGTTACAAGTACTTCAAGATTCCTGTAGACAAACATATAGTAAGTGTAATATTTTACAGCCTTTATTAAATATAGCCATGACATTATAGAAGAATTTTTGGTTCTATAATTCCAAGGAAAAGTTTTGATTTTTGTCTGAGACTATTGTCCAATTAAGTATCATCCATAAGTAATCAGTTTCTTTTAAAATGTGTGGTGCACAAAAAAAGAAAACTACAGGCCAATATCACTGATGAACATAGATGCAAAAATCCTCAACAAAATTCTAGCAATCAGAATCCAACAACACATTAAAAAGATCATACACAATGACCAAGTGGGCTTTATCCCAGGGATGCAAGGATTCTTCAATATCCGCAAATCAATCAATGTAATTCACCACATTAACAAATTGAAAAATAAAAGCCATATGATTATCTCAATAGATTCAGAGAAGGCCTTCGACAAAATTCAACATCCATTTATGATAAAAACTCCAGAAAGCAGGAATAGAAGGAACATACCTCAACATAATAAAAGCTATATATGACAAACCCACAGCAAACATTATCCTCAATGGTGAAAAATTGAAAGCATTTCCCCTAAAGTCAGGAGCAAGACAAGGGTGCCCACTTTCACCGCTACTATTCAGCATAGTTCTGGAAGTTTTGGCCACAGCAATCAGAGCAGAAAAAGAAATAAAAGGAATCCAAATTGGAAAAGAAGAAGTAAAACTCTCACTGTTTGCAGATGACATGATCCTCTACATAGAAAACCCTAAAGACTCCACCAGAAAATTACTAGAGCTAATCAATGAATATAGTAAAGTTGCAGTAAAATTCATCTATTTTTTCTGTATTTATTATTTTTACAATAAAAAGAACAGTAAGAAAGCAAATATTTAGATAATGTAGATAATAGAAATGGCAGAAACTGACTTGAAAAATTTTTATAGCATTATATATATATGTTTAGAAATATTTAAATATATACATATACATGATTACCAATATATATACATATTTGTATGATTGCTAAGCTCAAGGTGACAAGTATCATCACTTTTAAATAATGCACTGGAATTCCTAGTTAATTCAAATTCAGTAAAATAAAAGTAATCAGGATTGTAAAAGAAGATCAAAAATGTTACTTTTCACAAATATGATTTCTACGTAGAAATTTTGGAGAACCACTGAGTAATTAAAATTAAAATTCAATGCTACTGGTACACTTAACAGTTTATTTTAAAGAAAATGTCTGTAAACCACAAATAAAATGAAACTACGGTTTTATAAGCATAATTATACTAAAAATATCTATCTTGTAAGAAACTTAACAAAATTTACATATATGCTTTGTGGAGTACATACTGTGCATCAGTCATTGGGATAAATTTCATAAGTTCAGAGTAATAAAGGTCACTGTACCCGTCCTCATGGAATGCTTTATACAAGGACTAGAAAATTAGAAGGCAAATTAACGATGTTATGTTTGAGAAAGGAACTTTCTAAAGGTAGGGTAGTCCCAGGTCACATCTGTTTTACTGACATAATCATAATAGTATCACCTTTTACCCTCAATTATGTCCCAGTTTGGAGGATAAATTATATAGCCATCAAAACTACTGGATCATTAGACATAACCTTAATTTGGGTTATGGTGGGGCACTAACCCTAATTTGGAAGTTTGAATAAAGGTAGGGTAGTCCCAGGTCACATCTGTTTTACTGACATAATCATAATAGTATCACCTTTTACCCTCAATTATGTCCCAGTTTGGAGGATAAATTATATAGCCATCAAAACTACTGGATCATTAGACATAACCTTAATTTGGGTTATGGTGGGGCACTAACCCTAATTTGGAAGTTTGAGGAATGATATCACTGAGGAAGTTGTTGTCAGTACCTAGTTGGAACTGAGTTACTATTCAGGTTCATCCAGGAGAAAAGAGAATAGAGGTTTGTGACACGCACAAGCAATAGCACATCAATAACTGAAAAAAAAATAACATTACATTGGATAATGGAAAAAACAAATGAAAACAACTGAAGCCCAGAGTATGGAATTGTGCGAGAGAAGAAGAGGAAAGTTTTGTTTTGTTTCAGTGAAGTATAGTTGATTTACAGGGTCATGTTAGTCTCTGGTGTACAGAAAAGTGTTTCAGTTATATATATCTTTTCAAATTATTTTCTGTTATGGTTTATTACAAAATATTGACTACAGTTCCCTGTGCTATACAGTAGGACCTTGTTTATTCATTTTATATGTAGTAGTTTGCATCTGCTAATCTCAAACACCCAATTAGTTCCTCCCCCACCAACCCTCCCTTGACAACCACAAGTGTATATTTTAAATCTGTTTCTGTTTCATGGATAAGTTCATCTGTGTCTTATTTTAGATTCCACATATAAGTGACATCATACGATACTTGTCTTTCTCTTTCTGACTTAACTTTGCTTCATATGATAATCTCTAGGTATGTTTGTGTGTGTGTGTGTACGCACGTGTGTGTGTGTGTGTGAGTATCGCTCACTGTGTCTGACTCTGCAACCCCATGAACTGTAGCCTGCCGGGCTCCTCTGTCCATGGGATTCTCCAGGAAAGAATACTGGAGTCGGTTGCTAGGTAGTTGCAAATGGCATTATTTTATTCTTCTTTATAGCTGAGTAATATCCCATTGTGTATGTTTGTATGTACACACACACCCCATCTTCTTTACCCATTCATCTGACGACGAAGTTAGCAATTTAAGTTGTTTCCGTGTTTTGGCTATTTTAAACAGTGCTTTATGAACGTAGGGGTGTATGTACCTTTTTAAATTATAGTTTTGTCTGGATATATTCCCAGGAGTGGGATTACTGGATCATATGGAGAAATCTGTATGCAGGTCAGGAAGCAGCAGTTAGAACTGGACATGGAACAACAGACTGGTTCCAAACTGGGAAAGATTGAAGGTGGGAGGAGAAGGGGATGACAGAGGATGAGAGGGTTGGATGGCATCACTGACTCAATGGAAATGAGTTTGAGTAAACTCTGGGAATTGATGATGGACTGGAAGGCTTGGCATGCTGCAGTCCATGGGGTGTAAAGAGTCAGAGATGACCGAGCAACTGAATGAACTGATGTCAGCTCTATTCTAGTTTTCTTGAGGAACCTCCATACTGTTCTCCATAGTGGCTACACCAATTTACATCCCCACCAAGAGTGTAGGGGTTTGGGCAAGAAGATAGTAGTTTTAATGGATGAAGTTGATCAATAGGTGAGACATGGACCCCTGGAGGGCTTTGTAAGCTAGTCTAAAGAGTGTCTAAAGAGACTGCACATGTTTGCAAAGAAGGTGAAGGAGCTGAAATGTAATAGGATATTGGTCTGACTTCAGAATCTATGCTCTCTTTGTATATATGGCTGAAATTCTGGGGGGAACTAGCATTATGGAGTGTGCAGAGGAAGAGAAACAGGCCACTGATAAGAAGCATCAGGGAGAAGGAAAAAATCGGGAGGGAATGACACCATGCAAGCTGAGGGGGTAAAGCTTTAAAAGGGAAGATGTTCCACCGTATCATGAACTCTAGAGAAGTCACATAGGATACATGGACCTGAGATTAGGAATTAGGCTATTTAAGAGTGAAAGTCAAAATTATAGATGATNGCAAGCTGAGGGGGTAAAGCTTTAAAAGGGAAGATGTTCCACCGTATCATGAACTCTAGAGAAGTCACATAGGATACATGGACCTGAGATTAGGAATTAGGCTATTTAAGAGTGAAAGTCAAAATTATAGATGATTCATGTATTCCCTGGGGCTTCCCTGGTGGCTCCCTTTATTCCCTGGTAAAGAATCTGCCTGCAATGCGGGAGACCCAGGTTCAATTCCTGGGTCGAGAAAATCTCCTGGAGAAGGAAATGGCAACTCACTCCAGAGTGAGTTGCCTGGAGAATTCCATGGACAAGGTGGCCTGGTGGGCTACAGTCAGGTTATGGGGTCACAAAGAGTTCGACACAACTGAGCAACTAACATATGTACTCCTATGTCTATTAATGCCATCCTTTCGTACACTTGACAGCTAGAGAAGAAAAGGCCAGATTCTCATTAGCTTCTTATTGTTCATATTTCTATAAACAATTGATCTTGGGGACTATTGACTTTTCAACTAACTCTGAAATCTGTTCATTTTTTCTTCCTTTCCTTCCTCCCTCTCCTTATAAATCAGGTTCTAATTATCTCTCACTTACACAGTCACTTTATTATTAATACAAAAAACTAGTAAATATAACATAATAGCAGATTCAGATAAAGAACAAACTGGTGGTAACCAGTGCGGAGAGGTAAAAGGCAGAGAGGCAGTATGGGGTAGGGAATTAAGAGGTACAAAGCTTAGGCAGAGAATAAGAAATGAAGATATATTTTACAACATGGAGAAGATATACCCAATATTTTATAATAACTATTTTTGTTTAGTTGCCAAGTCATATCTGACTCTTCTATGACCTCATAAACTGTAGCCCACCAGGCTCCTCTGTCCACGGAATTTCCCAGGCAAGAATATTGGAGTGGGTTAACATTTCCTCCTCAATATAATAACAATGAATGGAATGTAACCTTTAAAATTGTGAATCTCTATATTGTACATCTGTAATATATTGATCATCAACTTTACTTCAAGAAGAATAAAAATTATCATTTTACCTGCTTAGAAGTAATTAATGAAAAATGTTGTATACAGTTATATTGTCATTTTATATCAAGTTGAGAAAGCATAGCCTTTCAGAGACAATTCTAGGAAAAAATCACAGATCTGACATCAAAAGACCAGACTAAACATGTAATAGTAGTATAAAAATCAATGATTAAATCTTTTTCACTGTATTAATAATGTCAAGAAAAAGAACAATTCTCTTTAGGTTGCTTTAAGCAAAATACTTGTATTAATTTTTATTTTGAAGTAATTTCATATCAGTCATATTTAATTTTTTAATCGCAGCACTGTTTATAATAGCCAGGACATGGAAACAACCTAGATGTCCATGAGCAGATGAATGGATAAGAAAGCTGTGGTACATATACACAATGGAGTATTACTCAGCCATTAAAAAGAATACATTTGAATCAGTTCTAATGAGGTGGATGAAACTGGAGCCAATTATACAGAGTGAAGTAAGCCAGAAAGACAAATGGAATTTAGAAAGATGGTAATGATAACCCTGTATGTGAGACAGCAAGAGAGACATAGATGTATAAAATGGACCTTTGGACTCTGAGGGAGAGGGAGAAGGTGGGATGATTTGGAGGAATGGTATTGAAACATGTGTACTATCAAGTAAGAAACGAATCACAAGTCTATGTTCGATACAGGATACAGGATGCTTGGGGCTGGTGCACGGGGATGATCCAGAGAGATGATATGGGGTGGGAGGTAGGAGGGGGGTTCAGGATTAGGAACTTCTGTACACCTGTGGTGGATTCATGTCAATGTATGGCAAAATTAATACAGTAAAGTAAAATAAAGTAAAAAATGAAATAAAAAAATAAATGTGTGGTGCAGTTTGTTCAACGTGCCAGCAGACCTCCTATCAGCGCATTAATTATAAACTATTGTATTAGTCAGCGTAGGCTACCTAAACAAAATACAGATTGTATAGCTAAAACAGACACTTATTTTCTCACAGAGAGGCTGGAAAGCCTAAGATCAAGGTGTTCAGCTTCTGATGAGAGAGGTCTTTCTGGTTTGCAGAGAGCCACCTTCTAAGGCCACAGTCCTGTTGGATAAGGGCCCCACTCTTATGACCTCAGCCTGGGTGCTCAGTTGCTTCAGTCATGCCTGACTCTTTGCAACCTTATGGACTATAGCCTGCCAGGCTCCTCTGTCAATGGGATTCTCCAGACAAGAATACTGGAGTGGGTTACCATGCCCTCCTCAGGGGATCTTCCCCACCCAGGGATCAAACCTTGGTCTCCAGCATTGCAGGTGGATCCTTTACTGTTGAGCCACTGGGAAAGTCCCTCTTATGAGCTCATTTAATCTTAATTATGTCCTAAAGACCGAGTCTATAATGTCATATTCAGTGTTGGGGCTTTAACATAAGAATTTTTCAGGTACAGTTCATAGCAACTGTCCAGTACAATTTATAAGATTTGTCATATTTTGAAAAATACACATCACACTTTCAGAGTGCTCAAGTGAGCAGAAGTCTAGGAATAATACATATGGAAACTTTTTTATTTATGAAAATAGTTATATCCTTAAATTAACATGAGAAAACATCCAATTTCATAGACCAAGATCTTTGTTTTCAAGCTATGAAAGGAACAGAGGGCTGTTATGCTTGGATGTTTCCTATTAGGGATCTACTTAAAAGATTTATAAGGAAAGTTTCTTCATTTTTAATAATTGTAGTAAGTACAATCTGCTTACAAACAGTGGGTTGGCCAAAACAGTCATTTGGGTTTTTCCATAAGATGTCACAGAAAAACCTGAATGAACTGTTTGGCAAACCCAACACTATTCCCAAGGACAGGCAACCAGAAAGGGGAGTAAAATGTATTTCATCATGGAAGGATGATGCTAATGCATTTATAAAGTAATCTTATCTCCATTTTACCTGGGATCTTTATGTCTAAGATGAGATATGTTAATTGAAGTTAAGTTCTCATTTGGTCACTGAATATGTGAAAACCCATGTTAAATTCCTTATTCCTTTGCTGATCAATGTTGATCACCACAGGTAATTACTTATACAGTATTCCTTTCCTATCAACACGGAAACCAATATAAACAGTTGCTTCCCCTGTAATGTAGTCATCTCACATTCATGGAGTAATCTATCAAGTCATAAAATCTAATACATAGTCAATATGAGATACTAAGAAAATGTACATAACATACATAAAACATGCATGAACTCTGTGGACAAAAAGCAAGCAGAAATCCTTATGGGAAATCCAGGCCTTTCTAATATTATTGTCTAAGTAAGGGAAGATTTTGTATTAGTATACATTAGGGAGGATTTAATAATAATACAAAATTTAGATAGAATTAGCGAGCTATCCTGATATTACCTGTAAATTCTGTTTCTAAGAAAAAGGTTAATGTTCCAAATAGTGAGGATGAGTATTTCACTGGGTGAGAGATGTGCTGTTGCTGCAAGAAAGGAATGACACTTCAGAACAGTGCAATGTATTATCTAAATGAAGCACTAATCACGTAGCAAATACCTTTTCCTTCAGGTCTGAGAAATAGTGCTGGGTTTTGACCTTTTATCTGAGTGTCTCTAGGGTGTTATTAAACATTAACTTAAAGGCCAATTGATTGTATTAGTGTCACATATAACAGACATTTAAAAATAAAGCTGATAAAACCACAGTCTTTTTTTTTCTGGGACCCCTGCTCATTGTTAGATTGCATGACAAGTTTTTCTTTTACATATTGTTAATTCAGTCATACTGCATAATACTTTGCCCTTATTTTTTAAGCACTTCGAAAATAGTTCATAAAAGAATTGCTCTTAAACAACTTATTTAAATAATGACCAAAGTTATAATCATTTGTGGAATTTTATAGTTTGGTCTGCATCTTATCTCCTTTCTATGTAAAGGATGACTGACCATGAAGGTGAAATAGTAACTTTGCACTGGGTGTCATTTTTGGTTACAATGAAACAGTCATTTAAAAAATCTTAACAACTCAACTCTTTCAGAACACAATGATAAACATGTTTTTTTTAAGTGAAAAATAAGCAAATCTGACACCAAAACTTGGATCTCTTGATTGAGAAGCAATTTTAGAGACGCAAAAAATAATTTGCCTAGTTACAAATGTCTAGCACAATTGAATCCTTCTCTACTAAAAAGTGAATAAACTATACACCCCACAAGTTTTTCTGGAAGTGAGTAGAACATCCCAGAATCAGTCATAAGGTACAGCTTGAACTAATAATGGACACTTAGGATTATCTGACTAAGCAGCTCATTTGGGACTAAGACAAGCAGTTCCTATTTCTATTCTCCTGGGCCGTCATTCAAATACATTATTATTCAAATAGCTAATGAGACAGGAAGAGCTGGAACCATAATTGACTTGCATCCTCTTGGGAAGTCAGCTCTGAGAGTAGATTTAAATAAATTACCCAAGTGTGTTATAGACAGAAAATATTGTAATTAATTTACTAGTCAGGCCCAAAGCATTGTGACTGAAAGGATTACCCAGTTATTCCTTTACCAACTCCTAGATTCCAACATCTCTAAAAAGAAAAAAAAATTTAAAACCTACTTCCACATATTCTGAAACACAATGTGATTTGAAACATGAAAAGTGATATAATGTACATATGTCTCTACTTTTCCAAAGAATATGGTGCAAAGAAAAATAAAAGCACTCATATATAGTACAGAACAGTTCTGGATGTCACAGAAGTTCCATTATATCAAGTTCAGTTCAGTTCAGTCACTCAGTCATGTCCAATCTTCTCAACCCCACGAACCACAGCACGCCAGGCCTCCCTATCCATCACCAACTCCCGGAGTTCACCCAAACCCATCTCCACTGAGTTGGTGATGCCATCCAACCATCTCATCTTCTGTCATCCCCTTCTTCTCCTGCCCTCAATCTTTCCCAGCATCAGGGTCTTTCCAAATGAATCAGTTTTTCGCATCAGGTGGCCAAAATATTGCAGTTTCAGCTTCAACGTCAGTCCTTTCAATGAACACCCAGGACTATCTCCTTTAGGATGGACTGGTTGGATCTCCTTGTGGTCCAAGGGACTCTCAAGAGTCTTCAACAACACAGTTCAAAAGCATCAATTCTTTGGCGCTCAGCTTTCCTTATAGTTCAACTCTCACATCCATACATGACCACTGGAAAAACCATAGCCTTGACTAGACAGACCTTTGTTGACAAAGTAATGTCTCTGCTTTTCAATATGCTGTCTAGGTTGGTCATAACTTTCCTTTCAAGGAGTAAGCGTCTTTTAATTTCATGGCTGCAATCACCATATACAGTGATTTTGTAGCCCAGAAAAATAAACAATCATTATTACTGTTACATGATATATGTTCTAAAAATAATTTATTTTCTTTAGATTTTATGGTTTTAAACATAACCCCTTTATGGATCACAGACTTGTCGTGACAAAGGGACTTGTGTAACTCAATGAAGCTATGAGCCATGCTGTGCCAGGTCACCCAAGATGGATGGGTCATAGTGAAGAGTTCTGGCAAAACGTGGTCCACTGAAGGAGGGAATGGAAAAGGACTTCAGTATTCTTGCTGCAAGAACCCCATGAATAGTATGCTGCTGCTGCTAAGTCGCTTCAGTCATGTCCGACTCTGTGCGACCCCATAGACGGCAGCCCACAAGGCTCCTCCGTCCCTGGGATTCTCCAGGCAAGAACACTGGAGTGGGTTGCCATTTCCTTCTCCACATAAATAGTATAAAAAGGCAAAAAGATATGATGCTGGAAGATGAGTCCCTCAGGCCTGAAAATGTCCAATATGCTACTGGGAAAGAGAGAAGGGCAATTACTAATAGCTCCAGAAAGAATGAGCAGCTGGGCCAAAGCAGAAATGACACTTAATTGTGGATGTATCTGTTGGTTAAAGTCCAATGCTGTAAAGAATGATATTGCATAGAAGCCTGGAATGTTAGGTCCATAAATTAAGATACATTGAACGTAGTCAAGCAGGAGATGACAAGTGAACACTGATATCTTAGGCATCAGTGAATGAAAATGGATGGGGATGGAAAAGTTCAGTTTTCATTTCAATCCTAAAGAAGGGAATGCCAAAAAATGTACAAACTACTGTACATTCTGCTCATTTTGCATGCTAGTAAGGTTATGCTCAAAATCCTTCAAGCTAGGACTCAACAGTATGTGAACCAAGAACTTCCAGATGTGTAAGCTGGGTTCAGAAAAGGCAAAGGAACCAGAGATCAAGTTGCCAATATCCACTGGATCTTAGAGAAAGCCAAGGAATTCCAGAAAAACATCTGCTTCATTGACTACACTAAAGGCTTTAACTATCTGGATCACAACAAACTGTGGAAATTTTTTCAAGAGATGGGAATACCAGACCACCTTGCCTGTCTCCTGAGAAATCTGTGTTTGAGTCAAGAAGCACGACTCTTTGCGACTGAACTGAACTAAACTGAACTGAGTCAAGAAGCAACAGTTAGAACATTACATGGACAACTAGTTAGTTAGTTAAGTCGCTCAGTCATGTCCGACTCTTTGTGACCCCATGGACTGTAGCCCACCAGGCTCCTCCGTCCATGGGATTCTTCAGGCAAGAATCCTGGAGTGGGTTGCCATTTTAACTGGTTCAAAATTGGGAAAGGAGTAAGACAAGGCTGTACACTGTCATCCAGTTGATTTAACTTACATGCAGAGTACATCATGCAAAATGCTGGGCTGGATGAAACACAGGATGGAATCAAGATTGCCAGAAGAAATATCAATAAACTCAGATATGCAGGTGATACCACTCTAATGGTAGAAAGCAAAAAGAAACTAAAGAATCTCTTGATGAGTGCTGGGAGCCAGCACGGGAGATCCCACCCATGGCAAAGGTCATGAGGAAGAGCCCTGACGGGCAAAGGCGGGTCAGGACACCAGGGACTCCCAGATCCCACCCATGACAAGGTCATCCAGGAGAGGCAGATCAAGACTCAAGAGGTCCCCTAGATCTGCTTGAGCAACTACCCCTGAAACCAAAATCTGTCTGTTATACTACACTCTTCTGACATTAACAGGGGCTATCCTCAACCACCTTTCTCTGGAAAATTAACTTAGAGCTCCAGTTAATAGTCTCCTGCATATAAAAGGAGTGTCTCAGGTCAAACCTCTCTGCTAGCAGACCAGCTTGTGTGACAGGATTATCCACACTCTTGCTACTATGCACATGATTGTTTACAACCTCTCAACCATAAACAGCACTGAGAGTTTGGAGTATTTTGAAAGTCTTAGTTAGCATAGGGCTTTTCTAAAGATAAAAATCATGTTGGTGAAGGGTTTCATTGTTGAGTTAATGATTGCCGCCAGGCCTCCATATCCTCAGGCACCTGGAAGTATGTTAATCAATGTAATTGGAATGTAGAAAAAGAAATGTAGTAGTTTTGATGTTAGCAATACTAGACTTTTGAGTTAATGAATTTTCTCTTTGTTATAAATCACTGTACTACTCCTCTTTCTTTGTTATAAATCATTGTATCCTTGCTATGTAAGAATGTAACTTTATCACTATCTTAAGACTTAGTAGATCTTAAGGGAAAACAAGTTTTCTGATTGACTAACCTTGTTATCAATAGAAACAAAGATGGGGCCATAAAATGTTAATCGGTCTTCAGACCAGAAGATATTGTAAACAAACATAAGACCCTTGTAAGAAAAAAGATATGCAAAGAACACTGTCTTTAGATAAGGGTCAGAGCAGCTGACCCTGCTTGACTCTGCTTCTTACATTTATCTCTATGTACAACTTAAGGTATAAAAGCTTCCCTGAAAAATAAAGAGATGGACCAGGATCAAGACCAGTTCCATGAAAGCCNAACTGTAGCTTTAGTTATGCCATGTCTAATTTCTTTGAAGCTTAAATAGATGTCTAGCACATAATAGTTGTTTAATAAGTGTTAATCATTTTTACTCTGCCCTATATTTTTATAATTAAATAATTTACTATGAATCAGGTTTTTTTTTAACATTCTTCTAATTTGAAATTCTGTACATTTATAAAAACACGTTTTTGGGGAATATGATTAGCTGTTTGTATTTTATTTACTGATTTGTACTGCTGCTAAGGATGTCAAAGTTGCCCTCATCTTAAAAGTCAGGATTAGGAATATTTTGTATACAAAATTCCTTTACTTAAAAAATTTTATAATGATTTAAAATATCATGTTAGTTTTAGGTGTATAGCAAAGTGAGTCAGTGATACATATACATATATCCACTCTGTTTTTGATCCTCTTTCCTATGTAGACCATTACAGAGCACTGAAGAGTTCTTTGTGCTATACAGTAGGTCCTTATTAGTTATCTCTTTTACAAATAGTAGTATGTATTTGTCATTCCCAATCTCCCAGTTTATATCCCTTCCATTTTCCCCTGGTAACCATAATTTGTTGGAAAACTTCTTTTACTTTTATTCTCTAATATATATATATTTCCTTCTTCTCTGCTCTTATATTTTTCTTTCATGAGATTGTGAAACTCAGTAGAGAGTCATTATATGCACATCCTGTCTTCCACTTTCTAAGCCAAAAAAAGTCATCTTAAATTTTCTTGATTCTTTGTCATGTATCTACAATCTGTAATTTGTTAAATCATTTAAAAGTTATTCCATAAACTTCCTTTATTAGATTACATATTCCTTTTAAGTCTTTAATTAAATATTAAATAGATTCTGTATTGACAGTAGAATTGCTTTCTACTGAACATGTGAACTTTTCTTGAAAATCTATTTTATAGTTTTTTTTTTTTAATTTCGTCTGTTCCTCAATTTTTACCTTCTGTTCCATCCAAGTAGAAACACTTTACAGTTTCCTGATTGCCAAGGATCCATCTTCTGTTTTCCAATCACTTCAACAGACTTTTTTATATCGTGGGATGGTTCTATGAACCTAGTTTCCACACAAATATAGTTAAAATAAAATCTGGTACTGAAGTATTTTTTCCGTATTACCAGAGAGTATGAAATTTGCTATAGACCAACTTGTTGTCAGGCATGGTGCCATGTTTTGTTGTTGTTCAAATGTGTCCTGGCACTGACAATGATTAGGACAAAAGGCACCATTCTAACTGGCAAACATATTCAGAGAACTTCTGATTCATTCATCTCTGGCAATAAATCTTCTTTCAAACACTGACGGTGAACGTCCATAGAAACCAAATATTTGCTGAAAGGTGTTTAAAGGATATTTAAAAATCAGAGTGCAATTATTTGCCTAAGAAATGAAATAAAATGTGCCTGAGCAAAGTTTTGTTTACCTAATGTGTAATCTTCACAGTCTGTACAGGGATAGATTGCATTCTGGTGTGTGGTAAGCACTGATTCCCTAGGAATCATCATCACAAACCAATAAATGTAGAGTCTGCTCTTCATCTTTGAAGGGCAAAAAACCTGCATGGTAATAAAGTGCTAAAAACATATGAAATGCTTTCCCAGTTGTGGCTGGTGGAAATTCACTGCAGAGGAGCGGAGAGAGAATTGACTTGGCTTTTCCCTTACTATAAGGGGACAAGGAAAATGAAACATTTTCAAAAATTAAAGACTCATTCTAAATATATATATTTTGTGATTCCAAAGTGAACTTCACAGATGTTTTATCTATAATTATCCATCCATACCACTGCCCCTTTCTAATTATAGCACAGAAAAAATCAGTGAGGCCCAAAAATTAGAAAAAAAGAAAAACAAACTCTTACAACTTAAATGGTTCTATATGTTTTAATCATTTTTTTTTTCTACTTAGGGATTGTGAGGACAAGCACCTAAAACTTCTTGCTTTTATTATTAACTCACTAGAGTACTTTATTTAATCAAAAGATAAGTGGAAATCTACAGTTTTTCTTACTTTCACAGGTTGACTATGTTTACAACTTTGTTAAATCCATATTTTATTTTTCATAAGCTGAAATTTATTGAATTCCGGGCACTCTGAGTGAGGTTACTAATACCCAAGCCTGTGGCAAGTGTAAGTGACTTTCTCACCTTAGCCGTGGGGGCAGATGGAAAGTTCATGTATAAATGAATGGGCTCCGACCAGAGCCAGACACACAAGAGAATTTTTCAACCTTCAGTGCATGCTCTTCTCTGATTTTTCTTTTACCCTAGTCATTTTAAACAGTATGTGAACCAAGAACTTCCAGATGTTCAAGCTGAATTTAGAAAAGGCAGAGGAACTAGAGATCAAATTGCCAACATCTGAAAGCAAGAGAATTTTAGGAAAACATCTACTTGTGCTTTGTTGACTATACTAAAGCCTTTGACTGTGTGGATCACAACAAATTGTGGAAAATTCTTCAAGAGTTGGAAATACCAGATGACCTTACCTGCCTCCTGAGAAACCTGTATGCAGGTCAAGAAGCAACAGTGGGAACTAGACATGGAACAACAGTCTGGTTCCAAACTGGGAAAAGAGCATGACAAGGCTGTATACTGTCACCTTACTTATTTAACATTTATGCAAAGTACATCATGCAAAATGCCAGACTGTACCACGCATAAGCTGCAATCAAGATTGCAGGGAGAAATATCAATAACCTCACATATGCAGATGACACCACCCTAAAGGCAGAAAGTGAAGAGGAATTAAAGAGCTTCTTGATGAAATTGAAAGAGGAGAGTGAAAAACCTGGCTTAAAACTCAATATTTTAAAAATGAAGATGATGGCATCCAGTTCCATAACGTCATGACAAAGAGATGGGGAAACAATGTAAACAGTGAGAAACTTGACTTTCTTGGGCTCCAAAATCACTGCAGATTGTGACTACAGACATGAAATTAAAAGACACTTGCTCCTTGGAAGAAAAGCTATGACCAAATTGGGCAGCATATTAAAAAAACAGAGACATTGCCAATAAAGGTCTGTCTAGTCAAGGCTATGGTTTTTCCAGTAGTCATGTATGGATGTGGGAGTTGGACTATAAAGGAAGCTAAGTGCCAAAGAATTAATGCTTTTGAACTATGGTGTTTGAGAAGACTCTTGAGAGTCCCTTGGACAGAAAGCAGATCCAACCAGTCTGTCCTAAAGGAAATCAGTCCTGAATATTCATTGGAAGGACTGATGCTGAAGTTGAAACTGCAATACTTTGGCCACCCGATGTGAAGAGCTGACTCACTGGAAAAGACCCTGATGCTGGGAAAGATTGAAGGCAAGAGGAGCAAAAGACGACAGAGGATGACACAGTTGGATGGCATCACTGACTCGATGGACTTGAGTTTAAGCAAGCTCTGGGAATTGGTGATGGACAAGGAAACCTGCTGTGCTGAAGTCCATGGGGTCACAAAGAGTCGGACACGACTGAGCGACTGAACTGAACTGATCTGAAGTAATTTTACTTTGATGGGTCCAGAGAAAGAACTACAGAGTTTGGCTCAACAATCTAGAAGGGTCATTTGTTTCCATTGGGAGGGAGAAAATATAAGTACCTTACAGGCAACTAGAATCCTCAGCTAATATTGTACCTCTTGGCTCAAAGACAGATTTATATCCTGATATATACTCTCTCTATTTTCCTCTGACACCATAAGAGAACCATCCTTGAGGGAATATTTCAAGGTAAGTTATTGCCAGAAATGGCACAGCACAAGGGAAAACACTGTATTTCTTTGCCACTCTATCTTTTAATGGTGCATTTCCCAGCTACTTCACCTAGCTCCCTGTGTGGGTCAGAGAGTGTCGCCTCTCTGTGGATGTTTACCTTGGCCTGATCTTGCTTCTCTAATTTTCTTCATCCTCCCTAACCTTACTGTGGCAGGAGGCCCCTTAATATTCAGGAAACCAGACAGAATTAAACTTTGTATTAAAGTGAGTCAGGGGAAGACAGCATTGTGTGTATGGACAAGGAAAACTGAGATATATTTCTGTATCAAGGTCCGTCAGTCTGTAACTGACCTCTGCAATTCTGGTTTCAGTCCCTCTTCCTTCTATTGACTGTTCTTCAACAAAGAGATGCGTCTACAGAGTTTACAATCTCTGTCTTTCCTTTTCTCTTTAAAAACTTTGAAAAACTCAGTTTTTTAGGGTGAAATTTAAAATATTCAGAACATAACTAAAATAACTACAAAAATTCACAGGTAATTACATGTGTGTATGTGTATGCTTAGTCATGTCTGATTCTTTGTGACCCCATCGACTGGCCTTTTAGTCTATGAGTTTTCCCAGGCAAGAATATTCAATTAAGTTGCCATTTCCTTCTCCAGGGGATCTTCCCAAGCCAGNATTTAAAATATTCAGAACATAACTAAAATAACTACAAAAATTCACAGGTAATTACATGTGTGTATGTGTGTGCTTAGTCATGTCTGATTCTTTGTGATCCCATCGACTGGCCTTTTAGTCTATGGGTTTTCCCAGGCAAGAATATTCGATTAAGTTGCCATTTCCTTCTCCAGGGGATCTTCCCAAGCCAGGGATCAAACCAGCATCTCCTGAGTCTCCTGCATGGACAGGCAGATTCTACACTGTACATCAACATAGTTGTTAAGTCACCTCTGTGTTATGTCATGGTCTGAGGGGAGCTTTTTTCTCTCTAATAATACTTTCTTGAATAATCATAGAACAATGGTTTGATATATTGCAGGGGAGGGGGGTGGGGGTGGAGACTGATATATCTTTTGTGATAATTTGAGTCCTGACATGTTGTTTGGCTCTTATTTACAAATAGTGTTCTTCGCATGGCCNGAGCTTTTTTCTCTCTAATAATACTTTCTTGAATAATCATAGAACAATGGTTTGATATATTGCAGGGGAGGGGGGTGGGGGTGGAGACTGATATATCTTCTGTGATAATTTGAGTCCTGACATGTTGTTTGGCTCTTATTTACAAATAGTGTTCTTTGCATGGCCTTGCTCATTTCAGAAAAATCTACTGAAAGTTTTATTGACATTGTGTTCAGTCCATCAATCAGTTTGGGAGAGAATTGCCACCTTACTAATACTGAATCTTTGGATCCATGAACATGATACATGTGTATGTGTAGTTTAAGTCTTAATTTTTTTAGTGCTATTTTATAGTTTAAGTGTATAGGTTTTGCACATACTTTATCAAGTTTACTCCCAAGTATATCATGTTTTTTGATGGTATTATGAATGTCAGTGTATATTCTATTTCACTTTTTACATAATCACCACTGTAAAGGCATATACATTCACATTCACTTGCAATAAACCAGTGTTTATTTATAGTTTTGAATGTAATGGAGTAGCATATTTGATAAAAAAAGAGCTCTTGGCCAATTAGTGTGCAGCCCAGTAGGTGAAAACTACTTAATGCTTACAGTTTGAGCCAGTTGCTTCTGAGCCAGTCTGGATATTCTGCAGTAGCCAAGAAATAATGGCATGTTTATCTATTAAGGTGGCCAATGAGTAAGACAGGAAATACCTAAAATTACCAGGAAATTATTAACTTTAAGTCTTATATATTGTTCATTAATTCTCACATAAACCATGTGTGAAGGTTATTTTGAAGAGACTAGAGGGATGAAGGAATTTGCCAAGGTCTTATAGCCATTTAACAGGTGACTTGGATTTGGATTGGGGCCGGGGTAGTTGCTCAGGTCTGCCATTCCCCCTAGTGAGTGGAACATACGTTTGGCCACTTATTTTTTAAAAACTTTTATAACTGTGATTCTTGGTTCCTAACATCATTTGCTGAGTCTTGTTCTCAGAGGCAGCAAAGTTGGCAGAAATTTTATCTTTCCTGAGAGTCAGTCCCAAAGAGCAACACATTGTGGACCAAAAGTGCAGCCTTGCTTTTGTGTTGAGTTTTTATCCTCTTCTTTTCAGAAACTGATTTCTCATTTAAAACCCAGGTGCAGTTACTTTCCATTTTTGTTCACACACACAACAAAAAATTGGCTTACCTGTGGGGAGAAAGGCAGTCACTTAGCCACGTGGCCTGGAACTTGATTCTCTACAAAAATTGATGGAAACAGTTTATCTTGAGATAAATCCAGAGTTAGGGCCAGGAATTGATTTTTTTTTTTTTTCTATCTGTAGATCAGGGACTTCTTTTTTTGTAGAGAAAACTCAGTTGTTACTCTCAAGTTTCAGAAATGTCTCATGACTTGTGTGAACTCTTTGGGCTGTCCTTATACGTTGGCTGGTATTACACAAGCTTGGAGTTATATATGTATTAAAATTGACTTTGAGATTTGTGAAAATTTTGTTAATCACTAGGACATTACCTGTCCACCCATCAGCTGGATAGGCTGAATAAACACCATTACCACTATCTACCTAATGTTCTGTTGGGCTATGCTTAGTAGCTCAGTCATGTCCAACTCTTTGCAACCCTATGGACTGTAGCCTGCCACACTGCTCTGCCATGGGGATTCTCCAGGCATGAATACTGGAGTGAATAGCCATGCCCTCCTCCAGGGGATCTTCCCAAGTCAGGGATCAAACCCAGGTCTCCCTCATTGCAGGCAGATTCTTTACCATCTGAGCCACCAGTGAATCCCTCAGCTCTAGGCAGTAGCATCAGTCGTGTTAGATACTCTTTCATCTTTTCCAAACTCTGCTTATCTTACCTGTTCTTTATTTCAGACCACTGTATCACATCTCAAGTCTCAGTCTTCATAAATCAAACCCAGATCTCCCTCATTGCAGGCAGATTCTTTACCATCTGAGCCACCAGTGAATCCCTCAGCTCTAGGCAGTAGCATCAGTCGTGTTAGATACTCTTTCATCTTTTCCAAACTCTGCTTATCTTACCTGTTCTTTATTTCAGACCACTGTATCACATCTCAAGTCTCAGTCTTCATAGAAACCACTGGACGATCTTGTAAAAGGCAGACTTGGATAAGGTAGGACGAGATATCTCATAACTAAATTGTTAATAATTTCAGTTTTTAGTAACAGAGGTGATGCCAATGCTTCTGAGCCAAAGTCCACTTGGAGTAGAAAGGCTTTAGTTTTGTTGTCTTTTAAGTGTGGTCCTAGACCAGCAGCATTAATACCACCTTAGAACTCAGAAATGTACATCTTTAGGCTCTGAATCTGATGCTAACTAAAGTTTGGGGAATCACAGCTTTAGACCACTTTCCATCACTCCATTTCCTTTGACACTTGCCGTTGCTCAAGTGCACATCAAATCTGTTAGACTAGCTGAAGGGTCTTCTAGCTGGTCTCCCTCAGGTCACAAATTGTTATAAGCCATCCTACCACAATGACTTGTAAACTGAAAATTGGAAGAATTTGTACTCCTCAGATCTCTCTGATGCCCCCTTTATTAGCAAAATAAAGTCTAAAGTTTGTAACCTGAATTTATAGACTTATTAAATAAATCTTAATGAGTTGCAAGTAGGCAGTGATGACAACTTAAAATTTATAGATTGAATATCACTTGTGGATGCAAAGGGTCATGATATGAGACAATTCATACAGGAAAAAAATGAGGATGACTCAGGGAAAAGAGTGTTTTGAACTTGGTCTCCCCATTGTGAAAGAAGCATGGGTAAAAATAGAATGGTAAATCTGAGATGCTAGAGCTGGTTTTGCCTCTATTCAGGAAATAGTAATGATAGTTCTTGTTGCTCTCTGAGAACTGGTTGAATGATATCCCTCAGCCTCAAGATAAATTTTTGAAAGAAATTCTAGAATAAGGAGAGGAAATTTTGAGTTAAATTGTAGAGTTTGGAAAGATACAAGTATCTGTAATTGCTTTGTTTCAATGTCAGACTTTTTTTTTTTTTAACATGAAGGGCATTAAATACAGCTGGTACGGTTTTTTCCAACCTCAGTGCCACAATTTGGCATTTTGGTGTAAGGAATAAAGTTTAAAAATGTTTTTCACACTCTCTCATTTTGGTTCCCCATATCTGTTTTTTAGGTTAGGTAGATGGGCCTTCTTATAAAGTTTCTTTCAGAAGTGCTCAGTGTGATATTTTCCTCTTGAAAGTTGAGCCCATAGGTGTGGTTATAACCAATGTTGTTTAAAGGGATTTTAAGGACTAGCCTGATGAAGCCCATAATTAGTTCAATTTAAGATTATCTTGCTATGTTGCAAATGTTTTCCTTTAATCTGAAAGCTTTTACTTTTGCTTTTATTTTATTTTAAGGATATTGTCAAGTACTGTATGAGTCAAAGTTAATTAAAAGTAGGTTAGAAAATAGAAAATGAAGAAAACACTTTCCAAAGAAAACAGACCATGTAGTTTTCAAAAACTGGCATTGAAATTTACCTCAAGTATTGCTAAAAGTTACTGGCACTGGTAATGGTGCTTTTAAGTTAGATTAACTTCCTGATTGATTTTATGTAATCAGATGAATGAACCTATTATAGCAAAGGATGAAATGAATATATTATTTGTCCACATTATTTCTTTTCTGTAACTTTAAGGAAAAATAATTGACAAGAAGATGGAATCTCTCTTAAGTCCTATGAGTCTAGACACTTGAATATCATAATTATCAGCAAAACAAAGTTTTAAGAAAACTGATTCAGTTTTAGAACTTTGTATAAATCATTTATTTTTCTGGGGTTCAGTATGCTGCATTATAGTATGGATTAAATTATCATGATAGATTCTTTCAGGCTATGGTATTCTGATTTGGTAAACGGTCAAGAAGTTAATGTTTTTTTTTTTTTTACAATGAAAGATGGCTCCATGATTTATTTATTCTTTACCTGCCATGTCATTCTTCATTCCCTGACATGCAGAAACTTCATTAATATTGAGAATATATATCTGGATAGGCTTTCAAGTAGCACTGAATACCAAATCTACTTTGAAACTTGTATTGCATTCAGTTAAAATATTAATGTTATCTCACAGATCTATCAACAGGACCATTTCCTTATACTTTTTACATGACTATTTTTCAGCAGTTGGAGCAATAAGCATCTCTCTATATATTTTTTTAAAGTTTCAAATATTCCACATAAATCTTCACAAAATCGAATTCAAAAACTCAGGAACCACAAATATATGAAAGCCATGTTAACCATTTTTTACTAGATTGATCTACTTTCTCAGATTCATCTTTGTTTTTTGAACACATATGTTAAATCAATTTATTTCTATGTAGCTTCCTACTTAGTGTGATTAGGAGACACAGCTAGCTATGCCTAGCATAAATGGTAGATGACTGTAAAAACATTTGAAGTGTTATTTGTCCTGCCTAATATGAATCCTTTGTACATATTTACCTATGTGAACTAAGAGCCCTTTGGTTTACTCAATAATATGTGTAAACAGATGATCTGTAAGTAATTTTTTTTGTAAGTAATTATTTCTTTCCAATTACTCAACTTTCAGAGATGAGGAAAGTAGAATTGAATGAAGATCTGAGGCCAGTATATCATAGTAAGCAGAAAAGTTGTCATTTTTCAAATGTTTCCCTAAACTGAATGAGCTAGAAGTTCACAGAAAGTACAAGAAATCATGTCCTCACATGGAAACACCTGCATGGAAGCTATACTGGGAGAAGGGCTGGGAGCAAGGAACCAAAAGAGATGATGGACTTTGGCGCAAGTTTGCCACATATGTGTGTGTGTGTTTGCCACATAACACCCCTCAAACAACACTGTATGGCGTTTTGGCACCTTGCATTTCATGAAATTCTGAAGGTGCATGAGAAGAGATACAAGACTGCCAGAACATATAGGCAATGTTCAGAGTATCAAGAAGCCTTATTCTAGAATGAGATCATCTGCCACTTGAGAAATTAACTTGATAGTGCAGTTTTTCTTTTGCTGGTTTCCTTCTCCATAAATGTGTGGATGAGAAGTTTTTCGATCTCACAGAAAAATATGGTTAAAATATATAGTGTACTTGAAAGTGCTTTCCAAAAGTATCAAGTAGTTTACAGTTCTGTAGTATCTTTGTTGATAATTAAATAAAGATGACCAAAGTAGACTGGAAATTTAACATGTGGTAGCCATAATGCAAATTCCTCAAATGTACTACTTAATCTGTAATGAACAATAACTCTATAAAATACTGATGGATACTCTGTTAGCTTCACTTTACCAGTGAGAATACAGGCTTATCCATGCTCCTAGAGATAATTAAAGAGAGCTAGAATTCATGCCTAGGATGGATGACACACAAAGTCACTTTCTGAGCATCTAGTAAGTACCAGGTACCATATTAGATTGCTTAGTTTTATATTTCATAAATATTTAAATATTGTCCTCAAAATCTCTTAAGGAATAGAGATAGAATTCACAGTCTATAGATTTCTGATTCTGTTTCAGATCGTCAAAACCACTGTTACAATGTTTCTTCCATATTTCAGCAGCTCTTCAAAAACTGAACATTTGACATATAAATTTTTATTTTATATCAAAAATACTGCAACACAAAAAGTATAGATTCTCAAAAAACATTTTATGATTTAATGTTAAACATTTCTATTTTTGAATACAAAACAACCTAGCATATGTATGAAAATAATGCTCATAAATATGTCTTGTGATGGTGTGAGCCTGCCTTTAAAAAGGTTTTCAGTATATTTAGTATCTTCCTTGCTTACTCTTGAAGAATTATTAATGAAAGGCAGATTATGTCCCAGACATAATTCTCTGAGGGATTTTATATGAAATCTGTGGTGGTTGTTGAATATACTATTTTATTAAAAATATACATTAATCTCTTGTCAAATTGTTTGCAAATATTTTCTACCATTCTGTGGCTATCTTTTCATATTTTTATTATTTCTTTTGCTATGAAAAAGCTTTTCAGTTTAATTTGGTTCCATTTGTTTATTTTGTGTTTATATCCATTATTATAAGAGACATGTTGGAAATAATACTGATATAATTTATGTCAAAGAGCACTCCCTATGTTTTCCTCTGAGAGTTTTATGATATCTGGTCTTACATCTAGGTATTTCATCCATTTAGAGTTTATTTTTTGAGTATGATGTAAAAGAATGTCCAGATTTCTTTTCTTTTTTTTTTTTTACACAAAACTCTAGTTTTCCCAGCATCATTTATTGAAGAGACTGTGTTTTCTCCATTGTATAGTCTTGTCTTCTGTGTGCAGATAAATTGACCATAGGTATGTGGGTTATTTCTGGATCTCCTATCCATTGATCTATTTTCTATGTTTATGCCAATACTATAACTTTTTTGATGACTGTCACTTTGTAGTATAATCTGGCACCAAGGAGCCTGATCCTTCCAGCTCCATTTTCCTTTCTTAAGATTGCTATGCCTATTTGGGGGCTTTTGTGTTGCCATAAAATTTAAAAATTTTTGTTCTACTTCTGTGAAAAATGCCATTGGTAATTTGATAGAGATTGCATTGAATCTTTCGATTGCCTTGCATAATATGGTCATTTTGACAATATTAATTATTCCAGTTCAAGCACATGGTATATCTTTCCATCTATTTGTGTCATCTTCTATTTCCTTCACCAGGTCTTATTTTATTTATTTATTTATTTATTTATTTATTTTGAGTACAAGTCTTCTGTAGCTTTATGTATAGCTATTCCTAGGTATTTGATTCTTTTTTGGTGAAATAGTAAACAAATAGTACATGTAGCTCAATATCAAAAAAATAAACAGTCCAATCCAAAAAATGGGCAGGAAACCTAAACAGACGTTTCTCCAAAGAAGACATACAGATGGCCAACAGGCACATGAAAAAATGCTCAATATCACTAAGTATTAGAGAAAGTGAAAGTGACATTGCTCAGTCATTTCCAACTCTTTGTGACCCCATGGACTGTAGCCTAACAGGCTTCTCCGTCGTACCCTAAAAGGTTCGTTCTTATGACCTCACCCAACGGTAAAGGAGGAGGTCCTCTAGAAGGACTGGGTCCCTAACTCGGACGCAGAGGGAGTAACATCCGTCTGTGAAATGGTAGACTCGGTGGTCCCCTCAGTTTCTCCCCACGTTTAGTTTTGATGTCACTTCACAATAGAGTGTAGTCAGTCTTACCGGTAGTAGTTTTTTAGATGTTTGTTGTTTACGACCACTCCCACACCTCTTTTCCCTGGGGACGATGTGACGGTCATTTTACCTTTGACCATGTCGGTGGTACCTCTTGTCATACCTCCCAGGAATGTTTTGATTTTTATTTCGATGGTACATTAGGTAGTTAGGGTGAAGACACGTATATAGACCTCTTTTGGTACCAAGTTTTCCTATGTGGGTGGGGTAACAAGTGACGTTGTGACAAATTTTAAGCCAAGACATGGAAGCAACCTAAATGTCTGCTGACAGATGAGTGGATAGAGATGTGGAACATGTATACAGTGGAATAGTACTCAGGCATTAAAGAGAATGAAATAATGCCTTTGGCAGCAGCATGTATGGACCTGGAGATTATCATACTCAGTGAAGTAAGTCAGACAGAGAAAGACAAATACCATATGTATCACTTATACGTGGAATCTAAAACTATTATATACATGGACTTCTTTACAAAACTCAAACAGACTCGTAGGTTTAGAGAATGAACTTATGGTTACCAGGGAGAAAGAATGAGGAAGGAGGGATAAAATGGGAGTCCGGGGCTGATATATACACAGTACTATATTTAAAATAATCAACAAGGACCTACTGCATAGTACAGGGAGCTCTGCTCAATATTCTGTAACAAGTTAAATTGGGAAAAGAATGTGAAAGAAAATAGATATATGTATATGCATAACTGAAAACTTTGCTGTATACCTGAAATTATTGTTAATCAATATAAACTATTTTTTAATTTTAAAAATCATATTTAAATATTTTCCTACTTATCAAGGGAAATATCACTATTAACAGTTTTCTCTGGTTTTGCAAATAATTTCTGCACCTGAAATTGTCATTAAAGTTAGCCTTGGTTGGTAAAAAAATATTCCTTCAACCCCTTCTCTAAATTAGCGTTATCAGCTTTCAATTGAGCTATTCATAACCTAACTACAGTTTGATGCACTGTATGATATTTTAAAAAACCAATAATAGGAAATGGATCTATGAAAGAGACTTTTATTTGGTCTCAGACTTGAAGCGCAGGTACTCATGACTAAATTCAGGAAGAGAAAATATAAGCAACTGAAAACATAGGGGCTTTGCGCATGACAAGTGGGCAATAAAAACAAAACTAAAAAATAATATAAAGAAATATCTTAAGATTTTATGTGGCTGACAGGAATGGTTCACAGTCTTGTGTCAGATACTCCCTAAGAGGAGGGTGTTTTTCATTCATTCTGGATATCACACATTTCTGTACAAATTGGGTCTGACACCTATTATCAGAGAACTCATTACAGTGGTCTACATGTAAAAGGACTTCTCTTGTCAGAAGTAGGCAGTTCCTAGTGTTGTTTCTGTAGTTTAGATATTGGGGCCAAGTCTCTGTTTCTCTTAGCCTTTTCATCATAGTTCTAAGACGGCCGCTAGAGCTCCATCCATCCATGTCTTAGACAGCAGGAATTATGATGGAACAAGAGCAATAAAGAATGCCTCCAACTGAGTCACACATCTTCAAAATCTTTAAAGTGTTTTCCCTAAACCTCGTCCAAGCGCTCCTGCTTCCATTTCCCTGGCACCCTCATTGTGAAGTAGTCTAGGCCACAAAGATTTATACTTGAAAAATTACCATTAAGCCAAAAATAAGGATTCCATTACCAATGACAAAGATGAGAATATATATGAGAGAGACAAGCAGTAATTTCTGACACTACATCTAATGAAACTGCTTCACAACTGACTGAAGAGAAAGGTTATATGATTAATAAGTTGTATTTATTATTAAATTTTAGACCAGTTAGGAGTAAGAACATGAGTTCAATTATCAGATGGGAGCTGTGAGATATAAAAGTTAGTACTTTCCATCAGTCCATTAAAACACATTATAAAGAATTAAAAGATAATTCAGTTCAACCAAATAACTACAAGCATCAGTTTCAAGATTTCACCAAAGAATTGCAGTCTTCCTTACACTTACTCTAATGTTATTACATAGATTTAAAAGAAATTCTAATCAAGATACAAGAAAAAAAAAATCCTTCCAGAAAAAAGAAATAAGATTTCAGGTAAGAAAAACAATGATCAAATTTGTATGACACTCATATGTTCCAATTTCAAAAGATCTTCAATTTTTTTTCACTGTAATATTTTCAAATGTAAAATGCCCAAATTATAACATAGTAATGAAAATTGTCTTGAAATATATAGATTATTTCTTTTTAGATGCTTTCTAATGTATTTCTCACCTTCTTTTAAATGTTGCTTTATCATTTGGACTGTAAACGGGGTAACTGGATAGGGATATGGGGAATAAATCAGGTGATTTGATATATATATTTGAAGGCTGACTTAGTGACTGAAAAGTTTAAATACTTTTCTGCTAAATATGTTTTTGTTTCTTAAAACATTTAATACCAATGCAAAGCCTTAATACTTTTGCAGTACTAATGTAGTTATTTGGGTCTTTCTGTAGCAGATAAAAATGAGTAAAAAAGTAACAATCCAAGTATAATTCCTTTTGGAAATCCCAGATAAGTTAATAAAGAAAAACTTAATTTAATCTTACAAAAATGTGCAGTTTACATTATGCATCTGATTAAGTGCCAGAACACTTTTTAGTCAGTAAATATGCCTGTATGCATTTTCCTATATTACATTTTACAAATGACAGATGGCCCTAGCATGTGTTCTATCTTGGCATGCAATCTAAATTCCTGATTCCAATGACTATGCGTGGATGGATTTCTGTGCAGATGTGTGTGTGTGCCTCACATAGAAATATAGACATCCACACCACACAGTCGTATCTCATGCTACAGGGGGAAAAAGTGCCTGATTATTAACAACAAATAATCTAAAAGGTCTAAGCTCTGATTCAGTTCAGTTCAGTTCAGTCACTCAGTCGTGTCCGACTCTTTTGCAACCCCATGGACTGTAGCACACCAGGTCTCCCTGTCCTTCACCAACTCCCGGAGCTTACTCAAACTCATGTCCATTGAGTCAGTGATGCCATCCAACCATCTCATGTCGTCCCCTTCTCCTCCTACCTTCAATCTTTCCCAGCATCAGACTACTTTATTTCTATAAAATAGAGTGAAGAGCTTCTCAGAAAACCTGAAGTAGATTTCTGGGAATATTCTATATTCTAAAATTTTAGTGTTGGGTGATCCATTAGAGGTCATCTAGTTTCCCTTATTTTAAGAAAGCGACTTGAAGTCATAGCTTGAAGTTTAAGTCAGTAGAAAAAGTAAACATGTAAGTTTGTGCTTAGTCACTCAGTTGTGTCTGACTCTTTGCAACCCCATGGACAGTGCCCTGCCAGGTTCCTCTTGTCCATGGGGATTCTCCAGACAAGAATACTGGAGTGAGTACCCTTTCCCTCCTCCAGAGGATCATCCCAACCCAGGGATCAAACCCAGGTTTCCCACATTGCAGGTGGATTCTTTACCATCTGAGCCACCAGGGAGCCCAAGAATACCGGAGTTGAGTAGCCTATCACTTCTCCAGGGGATCTTCCAACCCAAGAATTGAACCAGGGTCTCCCTCATTGCAAGTGGATTCTTCACCAGCTGAGCTGTGGATAGATAGTTTAATCAGAGTGATGGGCAATATAAGAGAAAAAGATTCAAATGAAAATACTAAAAATTAAAAGCATAGTAACATCAAAAAATCATAATGGTGAAAAATAAGGTCTTCAGTAGATTCATTGCTAGACTTGACACAGCTAAGAAAAACTCACCAAAATCACCAAAAGTGAAAGAAAAATAAAAAACAGCAAAAAGGAGAAAAACAGCAAAATAGCAAAAGGAAACAGAAGAGAGTGCCCAGGAACTATAAGAAAATAGTGGTTTTGTAAATGTGTAACTGGGCTTGTCTGGTGGCTCAGTGGTAAAGAATCCACCTACCGCAGCAGGAGACCAGGGTTCAGTCTCTGTGTCAGGAAGATCCCCTGGAGAAGGAAACGGCAACGCACTCCAATATTGTTGCCTTTAGAATCTCATGGACAGAAGAGCCTGGTGGGCGACAGTTCATGGAATCCCAAAGAGTCAGGCGTGCTATAGCAACTAAATACCAAGAGATTAATGCATAACTGGAATTCAAAAAGATAAGAGAAAATGAGACCAATGAAACTTTTTAAGAAATAATGCCCAAGAGTTTTTCAAAATTAGCAATAGACACTGAGCTATAGATCCAAGAATCTCAGAGACTACCAAGTAGAAGAAATTAAAACATACACATGCACATATCTAATAATATTCAAACAAACTGCTGAAAATCAAGACAAAATAAAAAATCTTGAAAGAAGCCAAAGGAAGAAAGACATTACTTACACGGGAATGAGGATCAGAGGTACAATGGACTTCCATATAAACCGAGGCAAGCAAGAACATAATTAAGTAACATTTTTAAATGTTGAAAAAGAAAGGGAAAAAAATTAACAGCATATTCTATACTCAGTGAAAATATCCTTCAAAAAGATATTTTCTAAAGCAAAACACCTGAAGACCTC
>SJYX01000186.1:27387-45442 GCA_006410675.1 Oreotragus oreotragus
GAAGAGGTGGCAAGAATACAAAGAAGAACTTTATAAAAATGATCCTCATGACCCAGATAATCATCATGGTGTGATCACTCACCTATAGCCAGACATCCTGGAATGTGAAGTCAAGTGGGCCTTAGGAAGCATCACTACAAACAAAGTTAGTGGAGTTGATAGAATTCCAGTTGAGCTATCTGCTGCTGCTAAGTCACTTCAGTTGTGTCCGACTCTGTGTAACCCCATAGATGGCAGCCCACCAGGATCCCCCATCCCAGGGATTCTCCAGGCAAGAATACTGGAGTGGGTTGCCATTTCCTTCTCCAATGCATGAAAGAGAAAAGTGAAAGCGAAGTCGCTCAGTCTGTCCGACTGTTAGCGACCCCATGGACTGCAGCCCACCAGGCTACTCCGTCCATTGGATTTTCCAGGCAAGAGTACTGGGGTGGGGTGCCATTGCCTTCCCCAGTTGAGCTATCTAGTATCCTAAAAGATGATGCTATGAAAGTGCTGCACTCAATATGCCAGCAAAATTGAAAAATTCAGGAATGGCTACAAAACTGGAAAGGTTCCAATTGTAAAGCAAGGTAATGCCAAAGAATGCTCAAACTACTGCACAATTACACTCATCTCACATGCTAGTAAAGTAATGCTCAAAATTCTCCAAGCCAGGCTGTAGCAATATGCAAATCGTGAACTTCTGGATGTTCAAGTTGGTTTTAGAAAAGATAGTGGAATCAGAGATCAATTGTCAACATCCACTGGATCATTGAAAAAGCAAGAGAGTTCCAGAAAAATAGCTATTTCTGCTATATTGACAATGCTAAAGCCTTTGACTGTGTGGATTACAATAAACTGTGGAAAATTTTGAAAGAGATGGGAATACCAGACCACATGACCTGACTCGAGATATCTGTATGCAGGTCAGGAAGCAACAGTTAGAACTGGACATGGAACAACAGACTGGTTCCAAATAGGAAAAGGGGTACATCAAGGCTGTATATTGTCACTCTGTTTATTTAAGTTATATGCACAGTACATCATGGGAAATGCTGGGCTGGATGAAGCACAAGCTTGAATCAAGACTGCTAGGAGAAATATCAATAACTTCAGATATGCAGATGACACACCCTTATGGCAGAAAGTGAAGAAGAACTAAAGAGCCTCTTGATGAAAATGAAAGAGGAGAGTGAAAAAGTTGGCTTAAAGTTCAACATTCAGAAAACGAAGATCATGGCATATGGTCCCATCAGTTCATGGCAAACAGATGATGAAACAGTGGAAACAGTGTCAGACTTTATTTTTTTGAGCTCCAAAATCACTGTAGATGGTGACTGCAACCATGAAATTAAAAGATGCTTACTCTTTGGAGGGAAAGTTATGACAAACCTAGACAGCATATTAAAAAGCAGAGACATTACTTTGCCAACAAAGGTCCATCTAGTCAAGGCTATGGTTTTTCCAGTAGTCATGCGTGGATGTGAGATATGGACTATAAAGAAAGCTGAGCGCTGAAGATGATGCTTTAAACTGTGGTATTGGAGAAGACTCTTGAAGTCCCTTGGACTGCAAGGAGATCTAACCAGTTCATCCTAAAGGAGATCATTCTGGGTGTTCATTGGAAGGACTGATGTTGAAGCTGAAACTCCAATACTTTGGCCATTTGATGTGAAGAACTGATCATTTGAAAAGACCCTGATGTTGGGAAAGATTGAGGGCAGGAGGAGAAGGGGACGACAATGGATGAGATGGTTGGATGGCATCACCGTCTCAATGGACATGAGTTTGGGTAAACTCTAGGAGTTGGCGATGAACAGGGAGGCCTGGCTTGGTGCAGTCCATGAAGTTAGAGTCGGACTCAACTGAGTAACTGAACTGACTGATCCTTTCTTAAGAAGTCTCTTTTAATTTATAGATGATTTCCACTTTAAAATTTAGTTTAATGTTAAGCTCTTTTTTTTTTTAACTTCTGTGTTTTATCTGAGAACATGATCTCTGAAAATCACTGTTTTTAATATCTACTGAGGCTATCTTTGTTACTCATATACACAATTTTTGTAAAAGTTCCATGGACAAAAGAGAGAAGAGTATGTTTTTCTGTTTGTTGGTTCAGACATCATTTTTCCTTTGGGTTTAGGTTCAAGTTTTCAGATAATTTTTTTCTACCCCTGAAGTGACAGAGATTATAAGTATTAGAAAAAGCTACATGGGCTGGACCACAGAGGCTGGATCAGATGCTCTGTAAAGTGATGTACTATCCTCGTCGCTCTTTCTAGTCCTGGAGCTACTCTGTGATTTGGATTATGTAATATGATTTTAGCTTCCTCCCCTTCTGTTTGAATTGATGTTCCTTTCTGCTGCTGTTAGTGAACATGTTATTCAAATTCAAAACATTATTTTACTTCTCTTTTCTATTTCAGATCAAATCTTATTGATAAACCCATTTTCTACTCATTTTGTTTTTAATGCCCTTAAGGTATATATACAAAGAAGCCTTCATGATTTTAAAGGATCGAGGTGCACAATTAATTTACCAAGAGTTGACACCTTAAAGATACAATGTTAAACATATCTATAAATCAAAACACATAAAGCCCATTAACATTTTTAAACAGAAAGTCCTAAAGGCCACTTAGAGGGGGATAAATATGGGCTTTCTCTCTAAATGCCTCATGTAGTTTCTTTTTAATATTTTCTACTTTGATATTCTGACAAGAGAAAACCATAACATTATATGTTTGCTTTATAAAAACCATTTAAAACAATATGAAAAAAATCAATCTGAATTCAAAATCCATTTTAAGTGCTATTATAATAAAACAGCTGTCTTTATATAACATAGGTGCCCATGTTTAAGATACTTAAAGAAAAGTACTACATACATAAAAGATAATGTAGAAGTAAAAGTATTGATTTTTCAAAATATAAAGAGTAAGAAATGCATTATTGAGTGGATATAATTTCTAAAATTTACCTGATTGAAAATGCAAGAATAAGAGTACATTTCTGGGATAGTCTTTTATGTAATTTCATTCACAAAAGTAAGGAATGGTTACCAAGCAGCAGTCCTTCCCAATATCAAGCACACCCAAGACATCACACATACAAGCCCATGTATAATTGAACATGCACACATATACAATTGAATATACAGGGCATCACCTGCATATACACTTACACATAAACACTAGATAGCTCTAATTTGGGGGGCCTTGTTAGCAGTTTTTTCCAGGCTGATTTATGCATAAGAAAACTTTGAGGATAATTTAAAAAACATTTCTAGGTCACCAGACACACTTCTTTGAAATAAATACTGAGAATCTGCCAATCCTTGATGTAATAATTACAGTAGAAATATCACTTGCTTTATCCCATTATTTCTAAAATTTAGTAAACTTTTTTATCAACCTCTCCTGCAAGGTTCCATCCATTTAAAGGAAGAGACTTCCCACAAAGAAGGAATAGTATGAATGGAACTATGTAGACAAAAAGTAACATGATAACACATTATGAGGGGCACAAAATCTCTCCTCTCTTGTTCTTCATCATCACCCCCTATCTCTGTCAGTTGAAAGAGATTACCTTTGTGGACTTCCCTGGTGGCTCAGATGGTAAAGCATCTGTCTACAATGCAGGAGACCCGGGTTCGATCCCTNCATGATAACACATTATGAGGGGCACAAAATCTCTCCTCTCTTGTTCTTCATCATCACCCCCTATCTCTGTCAGTTGAAAGAGATTACCTTTGTGGACTTCCCTGGTGGCTCAGATGGTAAAGCATCTGTCTACAATGCAGGAGACCCGGGTTCGATCCCTGGGTTGGGAAGATCCCCTGGAGAAGGAAATGGCAATCCACTCCAGGACTATTGCCTGGAAAATCCCATGGACAGAAGAGCCTAGTAGACTACAGTCCATGGGGTCGCAAAGAGTCGGACACGACTGAGCGACTTCACTTCACTTCACTTCACTTCAAGAGATGTGAATATTTCTAAATCTAATGTCCTCAGATCCAATTCACTTCCCTTTGCATCCAGAATAAACATCTGGCTGTGTTTTTTGAGAACATATTGATCATTTGTAGTGAGTTAAGGAAATGTGATTTTGAAGGACAGGGAATCCTGGCTTGCTATAGTTCATAGGGTGGCAAGGGTCAGACATGACTTAGAGACTGAACAGCAATACCTACAAGGAATGTGAGGGGCCTAGGATAGTGTTTTGTTTTGTTTTTTTCCTTAAGTGACAGTGTGTCATAGGCTTTTGTTAAAGGTAAAGAATGCTAAAACTACCGCACAATTGCACTCATCTCAGACGCTAGTAAAGTGATGCTCAAAATTCTCCAAGCCAGGCTTCAGCAATATGTGAGCTGTGAAATTTCAGATGTTCAAGCTGATTTTAGAAAACGCAGAGGAAGCAGAGATCAAATTGCCAACATCCAATGGATCATCAAAAAAGCAAGAGAATTCCAGAAAAACATCTATTTGTCCTTTATTGACTATAGTCAAAGCCTTTGACTGTGTGGATCACAATAAACTGGAAAATTCTGAAAGAGATGGAAATACCAGACTACCTGACCTGCCTCTTGAGAAACCTATATGAATATCAGGAAGCAACAGTTAGACCTGAACATGGAACAACAGACTGGTTCCAAGTAGGAAAAGGAGTACATCAAGGCTGTATATTGTCACCCTGCTTATTTAACTTATATGCAGAGTACATCATGAGAAACGCTGGGCTGGAAGAAGCACAAGCTGGAATCAAGGTTGCCGGGAGAAATATCAGTAACCTCAGATATGCAGATGACACCACCCTTATGGCAGAAAGTGAAGAGGCAATAAAAAGCCTCTTGATAAAAGTGAAAGAGGAGAGTGAAAAAGTTGGCTTAAAGTCCAACATTCAGAAAACAAAGATCATGGCAACTGGTCCCATCACTTCATGGGAAATAGTTGGAGAAACAGAGGGAACAGTGTCAGACTTTATATTTTTGGGCTCCAAAATCACTGCAGATGGTGATTGCAGCCATAAAATTAAGAGACACTTATTCCTTGGACAGAAAGTTATTACCAAGTTAGACAGCATATTCAAAAGCAGAGACATTACTTTGCCAACAAAGGTCCATCTAGTCAAGGCTATGGTTTTTCCAGTATTCATGTATGAATGTGAGAGTTGGACTATGAAGAAAGCTGAGCGCTGAAGAGTTAATGCTTTTGAAACGCGGTGTTGGAGAAGACTCCTGAGAGTCCCTTGGACTGCAAGGAGATCCAACCAGTCCACTCTGAAGGAGATCAGCCCTGGGATTTCTTTGGAAGGAATGATGCTGAAGCTGAAACTCCAGTACTTTGGCCACCTCATGCAAAGAGTTAACTCATTGGAAAAGACTCTAATGCTGGGAGGGATTAAGGGCAGGAGGAGAAGGGGTTGACAGAGGATGAGATGGCTGGATGGTATCACCGACTCGATGGACATGAGTTTGAGTGAACTCCAGGTGTTGGTGATGGACAGGGAGGCCTGGGGTGCTGCAATTCATAGGGTCGCAAAGAGTCGGACATGACTGAGTGATTGAGCTGAACTGAACTGAAAGAACTTAGGAGGGCCAGCAGGTCTGAGGGGAAAAAAGTGGGTTCTATGTTAATCTTCTGTGTTTCAGATGACTATGATAGTACTTGGTGGTTATACATCCCCAGTATAGTTGCCCATTACTTTCTTTATGCCCAGATGTTCTCTAAATTTTTCTCATAATATCAATAGTATTTTACCTCACTTCTGTTAATTTACTAAATTTAGAGCCCTCAAAGTCAAGATATGAATGTTTTTAATTCACAGAATCTCATGCATTGTCTGATAAGTGATAAATGTAATAGGAGATATGATCAAGCTCTTTTCTCTCTCAAAATGTTTATGAAGGCTCAGAGGCCAGGACAAATATAGTTGTTTTCGTTGCTCCATCATTCTAATTGTTCTAAAACACTTTTGTAAGATGTGTAGAGATAGTAATAAGATATTACCAGCATTAATTCACTTCTCTTTTTCTTGTTGTTATTTTTATAAATGGGGTTGGGGTATTGTACAAGAAAGGGTGTGGTAACTTTGGGGGAATGATTGTTGGAATGATGTGACATTTGCTCTCCCTAACTTTTGAAGGAAGAAAATAAAGTACATCTCTGTCACCTCAGGTTAGGTGAATGGAGATTCAAGGAAATAGTTTGGAGAGCTTGATATGAATCTTCTGAAGACTTGAGGATATTGAAGTCTGGTATCTTTCTCCTCCATGAGAAGTAAAAGGTAAAAACACTTTGATTAATTGTGTTTCAACCATCAAAACAAAGCAAGAAAGGACTGTGATTGAGGAAGCTACATTTCTTCTGGAAGTATTGCAAATAAGTGTGTTAGAACCTGATGAGATTTTGGAAGGTAATTGGCCTAGGGTCACCTAGGCAACAGTCCTAAAATGGGTAAGTGATTTCTATTAGAAGGATGAGTATGTGCAGACCAGGGCCTAAGGGGGAACTGGTAAAAAAGGGAATGGATGAATGTCAAGAGGATTACAAGTACAAGATCCTTTAGAGGGTCACTGAGGAGCTCACAGAAATCCCATAAGAGAAAGCCAAAAGTTATTCCTTTGTCACCCTGACAGCACTGAAAACAAATTACGAGATTACCAACCTAATGAGGTCTTTGCTATCTCTTATCTCTCTTGCAACCATCAGTACAGTTCAGTCACTCAGTCGTGTCCAACTCTTTGCAACCCCATGGATTGCAAAACCAGGCCTCCCTATCCATCACCAACTCCTGGATTTTATCCAAACTAATGTCCATTGAGTCGGTGATGCCATCCAACCATCTCATCCTCTGTCGTCCCCTTCTCCTCCTGTCCTCAATCTTTGCCAACATCAGGGTCTTTTCCAATGAGTCAGCTCTTCACATCAGGTGGTCAAAGTATTGGAGTTTCAGCTTCAACATCAGTCCTTCCAATGAACGCCCAGGACTGATCTCCTTTAGGATGGACTGGTTGTATCTCCTTGCAGTCCAAGGGACTCTCAAGAGTCTTCTCTAACACCACAGTTCAAAAGCATCAATTCTTCTATGCTCAGCCTTCTTTATAGTCCAACTGTCACATCCATACATGACCACTGTAAAAACCATAGCCTTGACTAGATGGAACTTTGTTGGCAAAGTAATGTCTCTGCTTTTGAACATTCTATCTAGGTTGGTCATAACTTTCCTTCCAAGGAGTAAGTGTCTTTTAATTTCATGGCTGCAATCACCATCTGCAATGATTTTGGAACCTCTCAAAATAAAGTCAGCTACTGTTTCCAATGTTTCCCCATCTATTTGCCATGAAGAGATGGGACCAGATGCCATGATCTTAGTTTTCTGAATGTTGAGCTTTAAGCCAACTTTTTCATTTTCCTCTTTCAATTTCATCAAGAGGCTCTTTAGTTCTTCTTTATTTTCTGCCATGAGAGTGGTGTCATTTGCATATCTGAGGTTATTGATATTTCTCCTGGACATCTTGATTCTAGCTTATGCTTCATCCACCCCAGTGTTTCTCAAGATGTACTCTGCATATAACTTAAATAAGCAGGGTGATAACATACAGCCTTGATAGACTCTTTTCCTGATTTGGAACCAGTCTGTTGTTCCATGTCCAGTTCTAACTGTTGCTTCCTGATCTGCATACAGATTTCTCAAGAGTCAGGTGAGGTGGTCTGGTTTCCCATCTCTTTCAGAATTTTCCAGTTTGTTGTGATACACAGACAAAGGCTTTGGCATAATCAGTAAAGCAGAAATAGATGTTTTCCTGGAACTCTCTTGCTTTTTCAATCACAGAAAATACACTCACAGAAAACTAACCAATATAATCACATGGACCACAGCCTCATCTAACTCAGTGAAACTAAACCATGCCATTAATGTCACCCAAGATAGACGGGTCATGGTGGAGAGTTCTGACAAAATGTGGTTCACTGGAGAAGGGAGTGGCAAACTACTTCAGTATTATTGCCTTAAGAACCCCATGAAGAGTATGAAAAGTCAAAAAGATAGGACACAGAAAGATGAACTCCCCAGGTCAGAGGGTGTCCAATGTGCTACTGGAGATCAGTGGAGAAATAACTCCAGAAAGAATGAAGAGACAGAGCCAAAGCAAAAACAACACTCAGTTGTGGATGTGACTGGTGATGGAGTGAGGCATGACATTGTAAAGAGCAACATTGCATAGGAACCTGGAAGGTTAGGTCCGTAAATCAAGGCAAATTGAAGTGTTCAAACGAGATGGCAAGAGTGAACATTGATATTTTAGGAATCAGTGAACTAAAATGGACTGGAATGGGTGAATTTAACTCAGATGACCATTATATCTAATACCGTGGACAGGAATCCCTCAGAAGAAATGGAGTGGCCATCATAGTCAACAAAAGTCCTAAATGCAGTACTTGGATGCAATCTCAAAAACAACAGAATGATCTCTGTTCGTTTCCAAGGCAAACCATTCAATATCACAGTAATCCAAGCATATGCCCCAACCAGTGATGCTGAAGAAGCTGAAGGTGAATGGTTCTCTGAAGACCTTACAGCCATTAGTTCAGTTCAGTTCAGTTCAGTCGCTCAGTCGTGTCTGACTCTTTGCGACCCCATGAATCGCAGCACGCCAGGCCTCCCTGTCCATCACCAACTCCCTGAGTTCACTCAGACTCGTGTCCATCGAGTCAGTGATGCCATCCAACCATCTCATCCTCTGTCGTCCCCTTCTCCTTCTGCCCCCAATCCCTCCCAACATCAGAGTCTTTCCCAATGAGTCAACTCTTTGCATGAGGTGGCCAAAATACTGGAGTTTCAGCTTTAGCATCATTCCCTCCAGAGAAATCCTAGGGCTGATCTCCTTCAGAATGGACTGGTTGGATCTCCTTGCAGTCCAAGGGACTCTCAAGAGTTTTCTCCAACACCACAGTTCAAAAGCATCAATTCTTCAGTGCTCAGCTTTCTTCACAGTCCAACTTTCACATCCATACATGACCACAGGAAAAACCATAGCCTTGACTAGATGGACCTTTGNCTCAAGAGTTTTCTCCAACACCACAGTTCAAAAGCATCAATTCTTCAGTGCTCAGCTTTCTTCACAGTCCAACTTTCACATCCATACATGACCACAGGAAAAACCATAGCCTTGACTAGATGGACCTTTGTTGGCAAAGTAATGTCTCTGCTTTTCAATATGCTATCTAGGTTGGTCATAACTTTTTTTCCAAGAAGTTAGCATCTTTTAATTTCATGGCTGCAGTCACCATCTACAGTGATTTTGGAGCCCAAAAAATAAAGTGTGACACTGTTTCCACTGTTTCCCCATCTATTTCCCATGAAGTGATGGGACCAGTTGCCATGATCTTCGTTTTCTGAATGTTGAGCTTTAAGCCAACTTTTTTACTCTCCACTTTCACTTTCATCAAGAGGCTTTGTAGTTCCTCTTCACTTTCTGCTGTAAGGGTGGTGTCATCTGCATATCAGAGGTGATTGATATTTCTCCTGGCAATCTTGATTCCAGCTTGTGCTTCTTCCAGCCCAGCATTTCTCATGATGTAGCAACCCAATAAAAGCCAGCACGTGAGAGAGAGAAGTGGTTTTCTAAGTACGGTCCATGACAAGCAGCAGCAACAGTGCCATCAGGTAACTAGCTAGAAACCTTTCTTAGACCTCATCAGACTGACTGAATGCGAAATTTTCAGATTTAGATAGAGCAACCTCTCTAATACACCATACAGTTGATTCATGCTGATTCATATCGGTGTGTGATAGCCATCGTGTTAAGAGAATGAATAGGTGGATGTCACACTATGCTACAGTTGTCCATGGCAGGCCTGAGATGTAGAAGGAAAAGAACTCTCAAGCAGATCAGTTGGACTTTTGGATAGGAAATGATTTTTAAACAACTGAAACTGAGGCTTATGCTTGCACCATAAAGGACTAAAGAATTGATGGGCCATGCTTGATAAAAGAGGAAAGAATGAGATTAGAGAGTGTGTTTGATAAGGAAAGGGGGAAAACAGAGTTGCTTTCTAATTTTTTCCTTACAGAGCTCAGTTCATTCAGTAAACTTGACAGGAATGTGTCAAATAAATGTGTTCATAAATTTGAGTAAATGCACAAGACTGAAGCACAAGTGAAAAGCAAGGAAGAGATAACGATTTTGTTGTCTACTGCACATGGATGCTAGTTAAAGCCATGAGAAATGTGGAGATTTATAGAAAGGTCAGGAAACCAAAGACAGGAGTCTGGAAACCTCAGTATTTAAACAGGAGCTGGAGAAAGAAGTTATCATGAGATAGATGGGAAAAATAAAAAGAATTGTTAAAGATGTTAAAGAAAAAGAGTGACTGAACTGAACTGAAGAGAAGTAGTAAATTATGTGGCAAAAAAGAAGATTTCATTATAAAGAAAATAACAAAAAAGAAAATGGACTGAATTTAATTTTCTGTAGAGACTCAATAGTACTAGATGTGAAAATGTGGACTAAGTTTTTTCCAAGAATCTTAGAAAGCAACTGAAGTTGGGGATTGGAGGTGAAAAACAAAGGAAAGCATTTAATTCACATGAGTCAGAATGTGTGGATGTTTCTATGTTTTAGGTTAACAACCTTTAGACATAAAGATATTCAGAATTTAGGAACATGTTGTAGTGATACAACATGTTCCAGAAGGAGTAGAGGAAAGAAAAGATAATGGGCTTCAATTAAATAGCTGGTTGTTTAAACAGAATTTCATAATGGTTCATTCACAATAGCAATTGAATGACTATTAGTTATTGAAGTGTAGTATTTAGATAGTGGTATTCGATTTCCTTAAGCTGATCACCTAAAGCAATAAAATTTAAATAATTAATCACAGGAGATCTTATGCTACAAAGTATTAGCTAATTCCTTATTAGCCCATTCACATTGAATTTTAAGCAGTGTCTACTGTTCCTGATGATATAATCCATCCCTGCCATTGACCTTTTGCTTGTTTTCTTTTTATTATGGGATTAGGTGTAATAGAAGAATTGTACCGTCTTCTCATTCAGACCCACATGGCTTCCCTTTTTATGTGTATTTTGGGAACTTTATATCCTACTTATGATTGTAGTAAGGACTATGGCTGCTTGCATGGTAACTGAAAACTCTAATGAAATTATATAGAATTTTCAATCTTATGGTTCAAAGCTTTTGCTTACTCAGTCATCTACTTTTTAATTCTTTAAACAAGCAGTTATTATGATACTGTTAGGTATGGTAACACAACAGGGCACAGGATATGCATACTCCTGCCTTCGTGGAAATTCAAGGGCCCTGAGGAGGATGTGGGGCTTCTCTGATAGCTCAGGTGGTAAAAAATCTGCCTGCAATGCAGGAGATCCCAGTTCAGTTCCTGGCTCATGAAAATCCACTGAAGAAGGGATAGGCTACCCACTCCAGTATTCTTGGACTTCAGTTGAAGAAAGAATCATCAAATGGTTAGTTGCCTGCTGGGATGAGGTAACTGCCTGGTGTGTAGGTGTTCAGATAAGGGGCTGATTGAGATAATGGGAAGGAAAGCCATAGAGGAGAGGTTAGATAAGGCATGAGTCCAGGGGAATAGGCATCCTCATTTGACAGTAATGATATAAGTATTTAGTCAAGAGGAGTGAGTGGTCCAAGATGGCAGGTAGAAATTCAACATAACACAAAGGCCTAGAAATCTCAAAGAACAGCCTAGAAGTAGTTAAATAGGTAAGAATTTACTGTAGTTATCTTAATAAGGGCAATGATGGTCTATATTTTACTTATATCAAAGTGGGTGAGGAGAAGTAAACAAATGTAAAGAAATGCATATTGAGCCAAGGCTACTGGTTGATCTTATCCAATAAAGAGAAAATCTTATGCTCCCAATATCTTCCCACAATTGGATCGATTAGTCCAGGATGCTGTAGTAGTACCACTGCATTGCCTGCCCTGGATAAAGGAAATCAAGGATGAAATAGGCCTCAGTTATATAACTGGGTCTGGGAAAAGGTCCCTCCATTATCATAATCTCTTTAGTACAAAATACAGAGTGAATATTAAGAGAGGGTACAGATCATATGGAAGATAGATCTGTAACTGCCACCCTTTGAGATTAGAGAGTGAATTAATGGTCTGATAGAGTGACATCAGAGGATCATTAGGAAACCAATCTGTTGTCCCATGCACAGAGTCTGTGTGCATGGAGATACTGACTGTTCAGTGTGGAAGCCATCTCACAAATTTCAGACACTGATGGGACAGCTTGTTCATAACAAGGGATTTTTGGGGAATTCTCTAGTGGTCCAATGGTTAGGACTCCATGATTTCAATTCCGAGGACCCAGGGTTGGATTCCTGGTAAGGAATCTATAATCTCAAAAGCTGCATGATGTGTCCCTCTCTGCCATGGCAATTTTTTCTTTTTAATGGGATTCCCTTTCTTATAAAATGATGCATGCTGGTATTACCCATATAAAGTAGGAGAAAGTTAAGAGAAACACAGTTTGAAATTTTTTTAGAAATCAAGCATATTCATATATGTATATTATTACCTTAGAGTTAAAATATCTTGAGGAATGACCAAGTTTAGAATATGGCTATGGAGATGGGTTTTTCAGGTGGAACAAATATAATGGTCATTCATAATGCTGGGTCAAGGAACTGGAAGTGCAGTTCTGGAAGTGCACTTAGAAACTGTAAGTGCTGCATGTAATTTTTTATATGGCCATGTATTGACTCAGTATGACAGTAAGGATTTGAATGTAGTAAGATGAGAAAAGTGGGTAGCAAAATTGTCAGAGGAAAAGAGGAAAATGATAAGAATGAGGAATGAAAGCATGAGGAAAGGTAACTGGTTGTATAATCAACTGGATAGGCCTCCAAAAGCAGTGGAATGATTTCTTTACATGAAAAATCATCAATAATGGCTTGGAAAAGCCACTGAGGAACCAAGACTACACCAATCTCAGCTATTACCTATGCAGCAGTGTAAGAACGTGGTAAATGCCTCATGAGTGTTCTGCAAAGAAATCTGTTTCTCAGTTCAGTTCAGTTGCTCAGTCGTATCCGACTCTTTGTGACCCCATGAATCGCAGCACGCCAGGCCTCCCTGTTCATCACCATCTCCCGGAGTTAACTCAGATTCATGTCCATCGAGTCTGTGATGCCATCCAGCCATGTCATTCTCGGTCGTCCCCTTCTCCTCGTGCCCCCAATCCATCCCAGCATCAGAGTCTTTTCCAATGAGTCAACTCTTCCCATGAGGTGGCCAAAGTACTGGAGTTTCAGCTTCAGCATCATTCCTTCCAAAGAAATCCCAGGTTTGATCTCCTTCAGAATGGACTGGTTGGATCTCCTTGCAGTCCAAGGGACTCTCAAGAGTCTTCTCCAACAACACAGTTCAAAAGCACAATTCTTCGGTGCTCAGCCTTCTTCACAGTCCAACTCTCACATCCATACATGACCACAGGAAAAAACCATAGCTTTGATTAGACAGACCTTAGTCGGCAAAGTAACATCTCTGCTTCTGAATATACTATCTAGGTTGGTCATAACTTTTCTTCCAAGGAGTAAGCATCTTTTAATTTCATGGCTGCAATCACCATCTGCAGTGATTTTGAAGCCCCAAAAAATAAAGTCTGGNGGAAAAACCATAGCCTTGACTAGATAGGCCTTAGTCGGCAAAGTAATGTCTCTGCTTTTGAATATGCTATCTAGGTTGGTCATAACTTTCCTTCCAAGGAGTAAGCGTCTTTAAATTTCATAGCTGCAGTCACCATCTGCACCCCACCCCAAAATGCTATAAACATTCGTTATTCAGGTTTTTGTCTTAGACTTTAGTTTTTGTTTCTCTGGGCAAAATGCCTGGGAGTACAATTGCAGCGTTGTTTGGTAAGTTGTATGTTTTTAAGAAGCTGCCAAACTGTTTTCCATTTAGTTATTGCCAAACTAAATGCCAGACATTTCTAAAGTGGCTGTACCATTTTATATTACCACTAACAAAATATCAGAGATAGAGGTTGTTCACATCCTTGCCAGCATTTGGTTTTGTTACCGTTTTTAAATTTAGCTGGTCTAATAGATGGGTCGTGGTATCTCACTGTGGTCTTTGTGTTTCCTTATGAGTGTGTTGACCTTGAATGCTTTCTCATGTACTTATTTACCATCCAAACATCCCCTTAGGTGAAATGTATCCTTCTCTCTTTTGTGCATTTTCTAAATAGATTGTTTGCTTTTATATTGTTGAGTTACAAGAGTTCTTTATATGCTCTAGATACAAGTCCTTACCAACTTGTCTTTTCATCCCTTTAAAAGGTTTCACAGAGCAAAAGTCTTAATTCTGATGCAGTCCAGTTTTTTCTTTTGTGTGTCATGCTTTTGGTGTTATGTCTGAGAACTCTTCACTAACTCCTAGGTCTCAAATTATCTTCTAAAGCTTTTATATGTTTACATATAGCATTTAAATCTATGACCCATTTGAGTTCAGGATTCCCAGATGGTTTGGTTGTAAAGAATCTGCCTGCCAATGCAGGAGACGAGAGTTCAGACCTTGAATATCAGGAAGGTCCCTTGGAGGAGGAAATGGCAACCCACTCCAGTATTCTTGCCTGGGAAATCCCATGGACAGATAAGACTGGCGGGCTACAGTTGGTGGGTCACACAGAGTCAGATGTGACTAACAGACTGGTTCCAAATAGGAAAAGGAGTACATCAAGGCTGTATATTGTCTCCCTGCTTATTTACCTTTTATGCAGAGTACATCATGAGAAACGCTGGACTGGAAGAAACACAATAAATAAAAAGTAGTTTTAAATATTGAGGTTTCAAGCATATTTGCTTTTTTATAGTGGATTAAATTGATTTTAATGCAATTTCATATACAGTTGACTTTAGTATGTTTTTTCAATTAAAATATGGAGTTTGCCAGCATAGATAGAAAGGCTGAATGCTCACCATATTTACATAATTCACAGTTCTCCCAAATACATCCTCTTCTTATCACCATGGGAACAGCCATGTAGGTTGCTATTGGAATAACATCATTGATGGTGGGTCCTTTTCTATAGAGTTCAGTAAATGATTGTCAGGAACTTGTTTTATGAGTTGACTTCTAGGCCAGGTTAAACCAGGGGCTATGATTTTTGCAGAACTAGGGTGCATATTTATTTATTTATTTATTGGGGCATGAGATGATTCATTCTGTCACCTCAACTCATTCTAAATTCAAGGAACTTCAGAATTCTAGATAAATTGGTTTTGTGTATCCAGGGATGGATGGGAAAATTGGATTGTGCTCTATCGTGACAGAACCAATGAAGGAGATTTTGATTAAATTTCTTCAAATTTTTAATCCCAAGAAACTGCTTAGCATCATCCCGCTTGAAATATATTGAATGGAGGTAGATATCTGAGGTGGTTCTTAGGTAAACAAAGGGGACTAACTTAATAATCCATCCGAATTTCTTCTGGTGTAGACATTGGATACAGAATACATGGCTATCCTTTCAATGCCCTTGATGCCTTGTCATCAGGAAGGGGTGAATGTGCCTTCTCTGGCACATTGTTAAATTTGTTCAATTTTTAAGTACAGTTGAATATTCTATTATTTATAACTCAATTAATTAACAATTTCCTTACTCATTGTTACATTACAATAAAATATTTACTTTATGTGTTTAGAAATATGCATAGTTTTATGTGTATTCATGACAAACTATCCAAGCTGCTTTTCCAAGAACCCTGATGAATTGTGTTTAGCCTTAAGTTAGAGCAAGGAAAAAGATCATTTTTGCAACTGATAAAAAAGAGTTTAAAAACATAAAAGCAGACCTTAAAAAGGCAGAAATCATGCAACTCTAGAAATTACAGTGATTTTTTAAAAGTCATTCATACTTTTCAGAGGGCTGCATCTTTTTTTTTAAATCATAACTAAAGACCCTTCATTGCCAAGCATATCTGGTTTAGTAAAAGTCCTGGCCCAGTCTGAGTCACACGTACATCCTCTGTTATACAGGAGCCCGGATTATTTGGTGCTTGGTAGCTTTACTAGAATCACTTTGGGTGGGAGACAATATCTCAAGAAAATTGAGCTTTAACTGATAATAATAAACAACTTATTTATTTTTTATTGCTTTGCTTTGCTTTCTTGATACACCTCTCTCTCTCGGTCTCTGTCTCTCCCCCTGCCCCATACACACGTGCACACACATGCACTCAACTTTTTTCCCTATATGTATTCACTTTCAAAAATGTCACTTTTCACAAAACTGACCTACTTATCTACTTATAATAGCTAACTAATTCACTGATTTGTCAGAGACAACCTTAAAAAAATGTTTAGCTAAAGCCTACAAAGGCCAGTGTCACAAGGCTTCTTTTCTCCAAATCCAGTACTTTAAGAAATGTTATGGATTTATGGAGGAGTCAGTGTTAAAATAAAAATATTTCCCAAGATTATGATAACTGAATAACTTAAGTGATACAAGAATGGACATTAGAGACGAGTTGCAGAAAAGATCCTTATGAAACATGAGATATTTGGAATTAGTTATCAGACTCAGATTGGGCACATGAAATTGGAGCCTCTATTTATATTCTGAATGAGCTAGAATTAGTCCATGTCTCTCAGTGCCAACTTCATTAATCAACCTACTCCAAGTCAAGTTCAGGTTAAGTGCAGCCAAACCCAGCCTAGATCAGACAAGCCAGAGCCAGAGCTTACTTGAAGACTTCTGAGCATGAACATTAACACTTGTTTTGTAAGGCACTGAGATTTTGTAGTTGTTTACTGTAGTGGAAATGAAGAGGAAACACTGAGCTTCCTGTCCAATTCTCCAGTCTAAAATGTTCTAAGATCCTAATTTTCTAGTCCATTAGTCACAATGCATGAATTAGTGTAGATCTTGACCCTAGGCCATCACTTCTTTTAAGCAAAGTAGTAAAGAAAATGTAATGATTGAAATTGTTGCCTAATCAGAGAACTTCCCTTTTGTCCTTAGGGATTTCTTATTAATGAGGCTGTTATATTCCAGTTACCCTCTTGTTGCTGTCGTCTGCATATTTTCAGAACCATCTGTAGTTTGGGCAAGATATTTTGCATTGCTTAGTTAATCTGAGGCACTCTTCTGATTTCAGTAGTTGGTGATGAGGAAGTGGTATGTATTCAAGGCACTTAAGAAATACTAACTTCCAATTCTGCCCAGGCCTCCCTTAGATATGCCGGGTTTCTCTGATGCCACAGGGTGGTTACACATTCCCAGTTTCACAACTCAATGAGTCAGGGAAGATTACATCCATGTTACCATCTTAGATTTCATATTCACAAGGGTAAGTATGCTTTCATCCTCAAAGCTCAGTGATGAATCAGAATCTACTCCTCAAACCATATGCAAATCGTTGGATTGAATTCTTTAACTTTTATGATTTCACTTTACTGATTCCAGATTTGCTTGATTTGAATTTCTGTTATGTTTGAATTTATGTTGTCTTGCAAATAATGTGAGGAATATGGTATGAGGAGAAAAGTTAATTCATTTCCATAGCGGGAAGCATAATATTTTCAGTTTGATGGGGCACAATTATAAAGGATAATTCTCAGGGGTTTGGGAAGTTGGAACTTTTCAATGCTCTTCAATTCATTTCAGTCCCTCAGTGTATCCGACTCTTTGCAACCCCATGAATCACAGCACGCCAGGCCTCCTTGTCCATTACCAACTCCTGGAGTTCCCTCAAACTCATGTCCATCAAGTCAGTAATGCCATCCAGCGATCTTACCCTCTGTTGTCCCCTTCTCCACCTGCACCCAATCCCTCCCAGCATCAGGCTCTTTTCCAATGAGTCAACACTTTGCATGAGGTGGCCAAAATATTGGAGTTTCAGCTTTAGCATCAGTCCTTCCAGTGAACACCCAGGACTGATCTCCTTTAGAATGGACTGGGTGGATTTCCTTGCAGTCCAAGGGACTCTCAAGAGTCTTCTCCAACACCACACTTCAAAAGGATCAATTCTTCGGTGCTCAGCTTTCTTAACAGTTCAACTCTCACATCCATACATGACCACTGGAAAA
>SJYX01000186.1:45536-73416 GCA_006410675.1 Oreotragus oreotragus
CTTTGTTGGCAAAGTAATGTCTCAGCTTTTTAATATGCTGTCTAGGTTGGTCATAACTTTCCTTCCAAGGATTAAGCGTCTTTTAATTTCATGGCTGCAATCACCATCAGCAGTGATTTTGGAGTCCAAAAAATTAAAGTCTGACACTGTTTCTACTGTTTCCCCATCCATTTCCCATGAAGTGATGGGACAGATACCATGATCTTAGTTTTCTGAATGTTGAGATTTAAGCCAACTTTTTCACTCTCCTCTTTTACTTTCATCAAGAGGCTGTTTGGTTCTTCACTTTCTGCCATAAGGGTGGTGTCATCTACATATTTGAGGTTATTGATATTTCTCCTGGCAATCTTCATTCCAGATTGTGCTTCTTCCAGCCCAGCGTTTCTCATGATGTACACTGCATATCAGTTAAATAAGCAGGGTGACAATATATAGCCTTGACGTACTCTTTTTCCTATTTGGAACTAGTCTGTTGTTCCATGTCCAGTTCTAACTGTTGCTTCCTGATTTGCATACAGATTTCTCAAGAGGCAGTTCAGGTGGTCTGATATTCCCATCTCTTTCAGAATCTTCCACAGTTTATTGTGATCCACACAGTCAAAGTCTTTGTCATAGTCAATAAAGCAGATATTTTTCTGGAAGTCTCTTGCTTTTTCTTTGATGCAGTGGATTTTGACAATTTGATCTCTGGTTCCTCTGCCTTTTCTAAAACCAGCTTGAACATCTGGAAGTTCATGATTCACGTACTGCTGAATCCTGGCTTGGAGAATTTTGAGCATTACTGTACTAGCGTGTGAGATGAATGCAATTGTGTGGTAGTTTGAGCATTCTTTCCTTCTAAACCGGATGATCAGTCTTAAAGTTTTCACCTAGGAGCCGAATGTCAATAAAATCCAACAACTTCCACAATCAATCTCTTCATACTATTTTCAACAACAGGTAAAAGCAGCAAACTATTCTTTCATTATTGTCACATAAAGATTCTAAAAGATAAACATTTCAAATTTTAGCTTGTTTTTTCTTTATTTTAATTTTAATTTTCAGTTTTGAAAGCAATCTGCATTTCTTTAGTATAAATAAAACTTTTCTCATCTCCTTTTCATGGATCTGTCGTGGCAGTTGCTTAGTCTATGAAAACTGTACCAAAAACTTACTATGAGACCTCATGGAGTAGATTAATTAATGCAGTTGGCACTGAGATAGGGACTAATTCTAGCTAATTCAGAATATAAACTGAGACTTAAGTTCATGTGCCAAAACTGAGTTTGATAACTCAGATTACTGTAATTCCAAATACCTCATATTTCATGAGGATCTTTTCTGCAACTTCTCTCTAGGGTTTTTTTTTTTTTAATCACTTAAGTTGTTCAATTATTATAAACAAACTCCAACTTCAGCTAACTTAAACAATAAAAAGGATTAAAGGAAGATTTATTTTAAGAATTGGGTAGCTCAGAAAATCAAAATTCATCAGTATAGTAACTTCTTAGGAACAACAGAAATCTGGGCAGCTTGAGCAGGTCTTCAGAAGGTACTTTGGAGAACATCTCTTCAGGACAATGCAGTAACAATTTAGTTCCAACCACTTCATCCCCATGTGTATCTGGAATAAAATTCTGAACTGAGTCATGGCCTTATATAGGAGGAGGAGGTCTAATTAGCATGCTCGTCAGAACCGTTGGGAGTGGAAGAAAGCTAATCCTAATGTAATATTTGTGGTTGTCTTTGTTGTTCATTCGCTCAGTCACATCTGACTCTTTGCGACCCCATGGACTGCAGCGCACCAAGTTTCCCTGTCCTTCACCATCTCCCAGAGATGCCAAAACTCATGTCCATTGAGTCTGTGATGCCATCCAACCATTTCATCCTCTGTTGTCCGCATCTCCTCCTGCCTTCAATATTTCCCAGCATCAAGTGAAAGTCACTCAGTTGTGTCCAATTTTGTGTGGCTCCATGGACTCTGTCAATTTAATTGTCCAGGCAAACATACTGGAGTGGGTTGCCATTCCCTTCTCTAGGGGATCTTCCCAACCCAGGGATTGAAGCCAGGTCTCCCACATTGCAGGCAGATTCTTTACCATCTGAGCCACCAGTTGAGCCTTTCCAGCATCAGGGTCTTTTCTGTTGAGTTGGCTCTTCGCGTCAGGGGCCCAAAGTATTGGAGCTTCAGCTTCAGCAACAGTCCTTCCTATGAATATTCAGGGTTGATTTCCTTTAGGATGGACTGGTCTTATCTCCTTGCAGTCCAAGGGAGTCTCAAGAGTCTTCTCCAACACCACAGTTCAAAGGCATCAGTTCCTCAGCTCTCAACCTTCTTTAAGAGCCAACACTTGAATCCATACATGATTACTGGAAAAACCATAGCTTTGGCTATATGGACCTTTGTCAACAAATTAATGTCTCTGCTTTTCAATATGCTGTCTAGATTGGTCATAACTTTCCTTCCAAGGAGCAAGTGTCTTTTAATTACATTGCTAATGTCCATCTAGTCAAGGCTATGGTTTTTCCAGTAATCGTGTATGGAAATGAGAGTTGGACTGTAAAGAAAGCTGAGCACTGAAGAATCAATGCTTTTGGACTATGGTGTTGGAGGAGATTGCATCCAAGGACTGCATTTTGGACTCTCTTGTTGACCATGATGGCTACTCCAATTCTTCTGAGGGATTCCTGCCCGCAGTAGTAGATATAATGGTCATCTGAGTTAAATTCACCCATTCCAGTCCATTTTAGTTCGCTGATTCCTAGAATGTCGACGTTCACCCTTGCCATCTCTTGTTTGACCACTTCCAATTTGCCTTGATTCATGGACCTCATATTCCAGGTTCCTATGAAATATTGTTCTTTACAGCATCAGATCTTGCTTCTATCACCAGTCACATGCACAACTGGGTATTGTTTTTGCTTTGGCTCCATCCCTTCATTCTTTCTGGAGTTATTTCTCCACTGATCTCCAGTAGCATATTGGGCACCTAACGACCTGGGGAGATTCTCTTTTGATATCCTATCATTTTGCCTTTTCATACTGTTCATGGGGTTCTCAAGGCAAGAATACTGAAGTGGCTTGCCATTCCCTTCTCCAGTGGACCANCACTTCCAATTTGCCTTGATTCATGGACCTGACATTCCAGGTTCCTATGCAATATTGTTCTTTACAGCATCGGATCTTGCTTCTATCACCAGTCACATGCACAGCTGGGTATTGTTTTTGCTTTGGCTCCATCCCTTCATTCTTTCTGGAGTTATTTCTCCACTGATCTCCAGTAGCATATTGGGCACCTAACGACCTGGGGAGATTCTCTTTTGATATCCTATCATTTTGCCTTTTCATGCTGTTCATGGGGTTCTCAAGGCAAGAATACTGAAGTGGCTTGCCATTCCCTTCTCCAGTGGACCACGTTCTGCTCAGCCATACCTGACTCTTTTGTGACCCCCGTGGTCTGTAGCCCACCAGGCTCCTCTGCCCATGGGATTCCCCAGGCAAAAACACTGGAGTGGGTTGCCATTTCCTTCTCCAGGGGATCCTCTCCAACCAGGGATCAAACCCTCATCTGTGACATCGGCAGGCAGGTTTTTTTTACCACTGAACCACCAGGGAAGCATAGCAAATCTGTAGAGACAGAAAGCAGAGTAGAGGTTCCTAGGGGCTGGGAGGTGAGGGACATGGGAGGGATTGCTCTCCTGCTTATAGTTTTTGTTTGGGGTGATGGAAAAGATTTGGAAACACGGAACACAGTGATGGTTGTACAGCAGCGTGAATGCAGTTAACACACTGGATCGTACACTGAAAGTGATTAAAATGACATATTTTACATCATATGTATTTTATCACAATAAAAATTTTAACTCACATAAAGTACTTTGTGTTTAAAAAAAGAGTTATTTTTGGTAATTTGCACTTTTCTTAGACTATCTCCTATTTCCTCTAGATAGTGAAATGCATTATGTGAATTTATAGTTTTGTCTGTTTACTTAATTTCATTTGTTTATACGTCTTTGGGCTTCGCTGGTGGCTTAGACCGTAAAGAGTCAGCCTGCAGTTCAAGAGTCCCAGATTCGATCCCTGGATGGGGACGATCTCCTGGAAAAGGGAATGGCAACCCACTCCAGTACTCTTGCCTAGGAAATCCCGTGGACAGAGGAGCCTGGTGGACTACAGTCCATGGGGGTCACAAAGAGTCGGACACGACTGAGTGACTAACATGCACACGCATGTCTTTGCGTATTTTGTTATTCAGATTTGCCCAAAGCTTTGCCCCAAACTTATTATTTTTTACCCTTCACTTCCTAGGAAATGGTTTTGAGTTTGGGTTTTTGTTTTTGTTTTAGGTTTGTTTTTGGCTGTGTTGAGCAGCATGCAGAACCCCAGTTCCCCAACCAGGGATCGAACCTGTGCCTGCAATAGAATTGCCAGGGAAGTCCTAGCTTTCTGTTTTATTGATGAAAATGTGCTGTTTTTTTCTTTTCAATTAACTCCTCCTATTCTCTTTATAAATTTCTTTTTTAGCAGTTATTTCATTGTCTTTTTAGCTTCCTGTCTCGGATATGTATTCCCTCACTGTCCTTTACTTCAAAATAACTCACAGTTTAGTTAAAAAAAATTTTTTTTTTATCATAGGGGTTAGACATTTTTTTTAAATTGCAAGCAAATTGATTTCTTTTTGGCTACCTTTTTGCTGTTGCTTATTTTTAATTTTACTGCCGTATGGCTGGAGAATGTATCCTGATTGTATGACTTGAGTTTTTTGAACTGTAGATAATTCAGAGTGGCTTTTATGAGCGTTTTAAAATCAACTGAAAAGAAGATATGTGAATATATAGGTATGCATGTATTTGTAAATATAAAGACATATGTATGTGTGATTCAGTGGTTAAGCTATGTGCCAGGTCACTTCAGTCATGTCTGACTCTTTGTGACCCCGTGGACTGTAACCCACCAGGCTCCTCTGTCCATAGGACTCTCCAGGCAAGAATACTAGAGTTGGTAGCCATTCTCTTCTCCAGGGGACCTTCCCGACCCAGGGATTGAACCCGAATCTCCTGCGTCTCCTGTATTGCAGGAGATTCTTTATTGCTGAGCCACCGGGGAAGCCCTGTGATTCAGTAGTTAATTATATTATTTAACATCCCACATGTATTCAGAATTACTTTTTGTCTGTTTAGCCTTTTCATCTGGGGGCAAGGCATGTTAAAATATCCACCTAAGATTTCTGATTGTCATCTTTTTGTGTATTTGCATACATGTTAAAGCTATGTTGTTAAGAGGACAATGCTTCATGACAATATGTTTTCTTGGCAGATAGTAGCTTTTACCACTACAAAATATCTTTTGTCTTTCTATCTAGTACATTAGTTATTTCTAAAATTTGGTAATTTCATTTATTATGATAATTTACAAATTGAAGGTTTGTGGCAAACATGTCAAACAAGTCTACTGGTACCAGTTTTCAGGAGCATTATTTTAAAATTATGGTACATTCATTATTTTTTTAACACATAATGAATCATATACTTTGACTACATTACAGTGTTATCCTAACTTTTTTAATATGTTAGTCTTAAACTTTATTTTGTCTGATATTAATATTGCCATACTTACTCTCTTTAAATTACTTTTTAATTTCCATAGTTTATTTTATATGGGTGCATGGTTTTAAAAATAATTTTACAAAATTTGTAGCAAAATAAACTTCTTGCCCCAACCCTCCTCCTGTGATTTTTCCTTCCCTAGCAGCAACCACTTACTACCCTTTTCATAGTTTCTTCAGATAACTGCTTCCACATTTTTAAGTAATAACCTTCCTGCTGTTATCTCTCGATTTTTCAGTTTTAGATTTTATCCATTTCCTGTTGTAGAACATTATTATTCAGCTCCCTTACATGATTCCATTCCCAAATCCTCCCCAAATTGTTACAATTTGGGGTTAAGTCAATATTCAATATTCATTATTATGTTTATGAAAATATGATTCATAGCCAAGTTCTTTAGTACATGATGATTATATATCTTTTTAGGTATAACTTTCTGTTTTCCCTGGAGTTATTACATTTCCCCCTTCGCTTGGTTGTTTAAGTATCACCATTTCATCCCCAATTTTCCAGCAGAAGTTACACCTGTGTCCACATCATACAGTCTTCTCTCTGCCCTCTGGTGACACTGGTGGGTCTCAAGGCCTGTTGCACTGCTGGGCTTCTGACTCTCTGAATCTGGGTGTTCCTTTGATCATCCTCCTGTGTTTTTATTCCCTAAGTGGCACTAGTGGTAAAGAATCCACGTGCCAATGCAGGAGACGCAGGTTCGATCTCTGGGTCAGGAAGATCCCCTGGAGAAGGGCATGGCAACCCACTCCAATATTCTTGCCTGGAGAATCCCATGGACAGAGTAAGACATGACTGAGCGTCTGAGCACAGTCCCATGGTGGACCCCATGCAAAGCTTCTTAGGACAGGGTACAGGAGGGTGAACAGTCTGAAACCACCTTTATCTACTCTTACACTGGATTGAACAACGTTTGGGGGTCACATGTAGGAACTCTAAGTTGGAACTCATTTTCCCTTGGGATTTGGAAGGCATTGCTAGTTTCTAGTCTTGCTGTTGACTTGTGTTACCAACCTGATTCCTGCTCCTCTGTGGCCTGTTTTGCTTCCTGGGAGCTGTTAGGACTCTCCTACGTCCTGGGTTTGCTCTGAAATTTCACAGGGAGCTGCCTTGGTCTGGATCTCTGTTCATCTACAGTGCTGGGCACTAGTCAGGGCTCTCCTTCCAGAAACTTGTGCTTTCTATTTCTGAGATTTCTCTTGAGTTGATGATTTGATCACTTCTCATTGATTTTTTCTCTGTAACTCCAATTTCTCAGGATAATGATCCTATTAGATAGATGCCCTGATTTTTTATAATTTCTCATCCATTTACACGCTGTTTCTTATGATCTTCACTTATTACTTTTTGGAAGACTTTCTCAAACTTAACTTTTTATCCTTTCATTGAATTTGTCATATATACTGTGGTTTTTAATTTCCAATGCGACTTTTGAATATCCCTTTTTTGCAATCTACTGGTCTCTTTTTCCGTGGATATGAGTATCTGCAAATTCCCCTTCTCGGAAAATATTGCTTTGTTTGGCTTTCTAAACTTCTGCTTTGTTTCTGTCTCCCCCAAATTTAACTTTTCTCTTTTGTTGAACTTTTGTTTTCTGCTTTTGTGGGGAAGCTTTTCCTCAGTTAACTGGTGATCCTTAGATGATCTTTCAAGGTCAAGAGGGAGTCACTTAAAAGCTTTTTGGAGAAATTTCCCTGGTGATCCAGTGGCTAAGACTCCATCTCCCAGTGCAGGGGGCCCAGGTTTGATCCCTGGTCAAGGAACTAGATCCCGTATCCTGCAATTAAGAGTTCGCATGTCATGACTAAGACCTGACGCAGTCAAATAATTAAAAACAAATTAAAATATATAAATAAAAGCTTATGGAAACTCTGAGTGGATGCCGCTTGTCTCCTAGTGGGTCTAGTGTAAGGACGTCTGGCTGGGCAGGATAGCTAGAGAACCCCAACCATTATCATCTGAAGGGCTTTTCACGTGGTGAATCAGGCTCCTGGGAGATGGCATGTCTAGCTCCTGGGCGTTGAAGAGCAGACTAGCTGCATGCTTGAAGCCAGGTGGATGCGGAAGACTGGGGTTTTGCACTTAGCCTGTGTGACGTCTCCTTTCACCGTGGCGTGCGGTGTGTTTCTCTCTCCTTCCTCCCCGAAGTTCAGGGTCACTCTGGTTCATTATCTTTCCAGATATCTGTGGAGGTGGGGAGGATAGTTGGAGCTCTAACTACATCACTTGTGGGCTTCAATCAATAATCCCATCTTTAGCCTCACATATACCACAGTGTTCATACTCAGAGTGCTGCTTCCTTATGAGACTTTCTGATGGTTTGTGGCACAAAACTGCCTTCTTCTGGGTTCCCCAATTGCCAAATGGGCATAAGCTTTTTTTTTTTTTAACCATTTACCAATTAGATGTCCAACCTCTTTCCTTTCTCCAAGACATCGTCGCATCCCTTATGGGTCTATCCCTATATAAGAACATTCACCTTATGGCATGTCTTCAGGGGGTTTTCAGACGGAAGTAGAAGCACCTTCAATCCATCCTACTTAACTCAGTGCTTCCTGTTTCTCTTCATTAGTGCTCACTTGCTCTATCTTCGTTCGTTTCTGTATTTTCAAACTTTAAACCTGTCATTCTGTTTCAGCTGTCTCATATAGTAGCAAGATTTGATACCTCTTGACACTATCTGCTAGGAACTTTACATATACCTGTGCACGCATGGTCTTATTTATGACTCATGACAACACTCTGAAGTAAGTCCTGCATACTATTCTTGTGCTCATGTTACATGTATCTAGTAAGCAGTGGTGTACCCAAGATGCAAACCCACAGCCTGCACCACTGTACTAAGCACTATAGTACCAGTAATGGCACCTGGATTTTTTTTTTTTTAACACACTAGAGTCTTTGTCCTTTAATAGGGGAATTTCAACCTATCGCATTTATTGGGCTAATGTATGAATGAATGTATTCTTACTATCTGTGGTGAATTATATCATTACTAGTAAATATTCTCTCTTTTCCAACTGAGGGATGGTTATAGTTCAGTGCTCCTCAGATCGGAGAAGGCAATGGCACCCCACTCCAGTACTCTTGCCTGGAAAATCCCATGGATGGAGGAGCCTGGTGGGCTGCAGTCCATGGGGTCACAAAGAGTCGGACACGACTGAGCGACTTCATTTTCACTTTTCACTTTCACGTATTGGAGAAGGAAATGGCAACCCACTCCAGTGTTCTTGCCTGGAGAATCCCAGGGATGGTGGAGCCTGGTGGGCTGCCGTCTCTGAGGTCGCACAGAGTCAGACACGACTGAAGTGACTTAGCAGCAGCAGCAGCTCCTCAGATGCAGAGTTTAGATATGTCTTCGTTTTAGTCCACTGGCTTCTCTCTTCTTTCCCCTCTGGCATAAACAGGCATATCTCAGATAAGGATGCTCCTTCATGGCAAGTCCCAGAGTGAGGAAACAAAGGAAGAGGCCCACAGCCTGAAGTAGCGCCATAGCCAACCCATGGCCCTCATACAATGTGAGCTGAAAATAAATGTTCACTGTCATCAAATCCTGAACGTTTTGAATTGTTTGATATGGCAGATCTTTTCAGTTCAGTTCAGTCGCTCAGTCGTGTCCGACTCTTTGCGACCCCATGAATCGCGGCATACCAGGCCTCCCTTTTAGCTTCCTTTAAAAACTTGTTTTCTCTTGCTGAAGTACACTCTTAAATACTGTCTAAAGGGCTGATGTGATATAAAATTTAATCTCTGAGTGTCTAAAATATGTCTTTATTTTGCCCTTCCACTTGAATGTTCATTTGGGTATAAAATTTGACATAATTCTCTCTTGGATTTTAAAATTATTATTTTCTTTTCCCCCTTTTTGTGTCTATTGTTTCAAATACCAACCTGAGTATCACTCCTTTCTAGACAACCTGTTTTAGACTTCTGGAAGTTTTAGGAATTTCTCTTTATCTTTGGTGATTTAAAATTTTAAGATGACACTTCTGGATTTTTTTTTTTTTCTCCTTTTTGTCTCGCTCTGCACACAGTGAACTCTTAAATATAAAAATTCATGTTTTCCACCAGTTCTGGGAAATTTTCTTCAATTACTTATCTAATATTTTTTCCCTTCTTTTGTCTCTTACTTTCAAATTCTTGTAGGAAAAAATGTTCAGTTCTCTCTCCTCCATGTCTTGTATTTTCTGTCTCCTAATTGAAAATTATCATTATTTTATACTTTGACACTATATTGGGGGAGAATTTCTTGGGTTGATTGTACACTTTCACTTGAATCCATGCTTCTATTTAGCCCATTTATATTTTTATTTGATGAATTTTTTAAGTGTTGGAGCCAGGATTCAAATCCAAGCCTGTGCTATTAGTTACTATATGACTAGTAAATGGTATAATGACTTTTTTTTTTTTTTAGCCCAGAGAGAGTCTTTTTCCTATAAGAAAGAAATTTTAACCCACCAACATTTATTGAACAGTTGGTATGTATGAATGTACATAACAATCCTGATTTAAGAACATGAAAACATTTCTCTGAGTATATAATTTATAAAGATTTTTTTTCCCCTTCCTCTATTGAGTCTGTTTACTCAGGGTTTGTTTTTTCCAATGGGATGACTTTGATGTATTTCTTTCCTGTTGCTTTTTCACAAGTATTAGAGTGTTCATACTTGATTCCCTCTTCACCTATCGTTGAATGTCTTGATTAGGATAGCCTGCCTCCTTCTGATCATGAAGAAGGATTGGAATTTAGGATTCAGTGTGTGTGAGGGGCTGGCTTCTGAATCTCTGTTCCTTCTCTATTTTGCTAATTTTCTGAATCCTTAGCCCCACTCCAGTACTCTTGCCTGGAAAATCCCATGGACAGAGGAGCCTGGTGGGCTGCAGTCCATGGGGTCGCGAAGAGTCGGACACGACTGAGCGACTTTCCTTTCCCTTCCCTTAGCCCCATTACCTATGCTGTGGGCCTCTGGTGTCAGATTCCCACTTAGGAGAAGGACTTTTATACTCTGGAAATAAATACTGAATCAGAACTTTTCATGTATTTCCTCCAATGTCCCTACAAGGCTCTGGAGGTGTGTCTGCGTTCACCTGTATCTTCCTTTAACTCACCCCAATATAATAAATATTTCTGCTTTGAAAACCATTCTAAGGGCCTGAACCTGGGAACACATGCTGCTGCCACCACTGGCGAGAGAGAGGACTTCTCCGATTAAATTCACCTGACTAATTGCCCGCCGATTGATGGCGAGTCCAGGTCTGTTCACTGCAATCATTTATGCCGAGCGTGGAGACATTTCAGCACTGCTTTCGCGGCCGTGAGTTCTGAACGGGGTTTTTCCTGTTCCTGCTTTGCCGTGCGGTCTTCAGCCCCTCTTTGTCCTCCAGGAATCCTGTGGACATTTCTTTTGAGTTTCTCGTGCTGCTGTTGTTCTGTTCTAGTTGCCTCTTTACTGGAGAGAGGGATAAAACATGTCTTCCATTTTTCCGTTAGTCACCCTGACTCAGTACTCTCTAGTTCATTTTGAAAAAAAAATTTTTTTTTTGTCTCCGAAACAAAGTAAGTAGGGGAAGAGAAAAAGGGTATATTTGTGGGTAAGTTGCCTCATCATGGCGCGCCTGGGGGCTCATCTGGGGGCCCTTTCTCATCAGTCTCTTACCCACACCCAGTGGAGACGCTGATGCTTGGTCAAACCGGTCAGCTAGCTTTTCGATATCTTAGAGCACTCTCCCTTCTACTTTGAACTTTTCACTCATCCTTCTCCCTCCAGCGCATGAACGGGGTTTTTCCTGTTCCTGCTTTGCCGTGCGGTCTTCAGCCCCTCTTTGTCCTCCAGGAATCCTGTGGACATTTCTTTTGAGTTTCTCGTGCTGCTGTTGTTCTGTTCTAGTTGCCTCTTTACTGGAGAGAGGGATAAAACATGTCTTCCATTTTTCCGTTAGTCACCCTGACTCAGTACTCTCTAGTTCATTTTGAAAAAAAAAATTTTTTTTTGTCTCCGAAACAAAGTAAGTAGGGGAAGAGAAAAAGGGTATATTTGTGGGTAAGTTGCCTCATCATGGCGCGCCTGGGGGCTCATCTGGGGGCCCTTTCTCATCAGTCTCTTACCCACACCCAGTGGAGACTCTGATGCTTGGTCAAACCGGTCAGCTAGCTTTTCGATATCTTAGAGCACTCTCCCTTCTACTTTGAACTTTTCACTCATCCTTCTCCCTCCAGCGCCCTTCACTTCCCCTGAATGTTCAGAGCTGTCAAGTAGCCTACTTTCTCCTGTAAAGCAAATCATCCAAGACGCTAACTTGCATTAAAATGTTAGGAATTTAACATATTTTCCCTACCAGTCATATGCGTACTTTGAAAACGATGAAAGAAGAAAGCAAGGCTCACAGTAAGGGATTGCTGTGGACTGGATGCTTGTGTCCCCGCAAAATTCACAGGTTGAAATCCGAATTCCGACTTCCCTGGTAGTCTAGTGGTTAAGAATCTGCCTGCCAATGCAGAGGACACAGGTTCAAGCCCTGGTCCGGGGAGTGACTCAGGTCATGTGCCACAAGTACTGAAACCCATGCACCCTAGAGTCTGTGCTCCGCAACAAGCGGGGCCGCTGCAGTGGGAAGCCTGTGCACCCCACTGCTACTGAGCCAGCATGCAGTAACAAAGACCCAGCATATCCAAAAAAAAAAAATCCTAATGCTAATGTGATGGTATTAGGAGGTTGGGCTCTTTGGCAGGCAACTAGGTAATAAGGATGGGATGAGGCCCAGGGATGAGATTAGGGCTTCCCTGGTGGCTCAGATGGTAAGGAATCCACCTGCAATGCAGGAGACCTGGGTTCAGTCCCTGGGTTGGGAAGATCCCCCAGAGGAGGGCATGGCAACCCACTCTAGTATTCTTGCTGGAATCCCCATGGACAGAGGAGCTGGACAGGCTATAGTCCATGGGGTTGCAAAGAGATGGACACAACTGAGCGACTAAGCACAGCACAGAAATGATATGAAAGCCCTTGCTTCCGCTGGCTGTGCTCTTTCTGCTTTGAGGACGCCGTCAGTCAGCAGTCTGCAACCTGGAAAGAGGCCTGCAACAGGACCTTGATCTGACTTCTAGCTTCCAACTCTGTAAGAAATGAATTCCTGCTGGTTAGAAGCTACCCAATCTATGGTATGTGGTTATAGCAGCCAAGCTGAGACAGGAGTAAATGCTGCTGCCGCTGCTAAATCACTTCAGTCGTGTCTGACTCTGTGTGACCCCAAAGACGGCAGCCCCCCAGGCTCCCCCGTCCCTGGGATTCTCCAGGCAAGAACACTGGAGTGGGTTGCCATTTCCTTCTCCAATGCATGAAAGAGAAAAGTGAAAGTGAAGTCGCTCAGTCTGTCCGACTGTTAGCGACCCCATGGACTGCAGCCCACCAGGCTCCTCTGTCCATGGGATTTTCCAGGCAAGAGTACTGGAGTGGGGTGCCATCGCCTTCTCCAACAGGAGTAAATAGGTATTAGCAACACTGGCACTGCAGGTATTTTGGACAATTTTCAGGCCACTGTCACTTTGCCTGCTCTTAGAGGTAGCCCTGGGACTTCCTTGGTAGTCCAGTGGTTACAACTCTGCACTTCCAGTGCAAGGGGCATAAGTTCTATCCCTAGTCAGGGAATTAAGATCCCACATTCTGCACAGGCGCAGCCAAAACAATTAAAAATCAAAGGTAGCCCTGACTCCTGCCTTCTAATGGGAGTCTGCAAGGTGGGTTAAACTGCTGACAGTCATTTATGTTCTCTCTTTAGTCCTTTGTATTTAAAGATAATCATGCTTAACTACGAACATTTTAGCAAAAATTGAGGGGAGGCCTCTCAATACTTGTTGGGATGACCTTTGGGTGGGTGGACGGCATGGTGGGTGTGCTGGTGGAGGTTGGGGCGGGGTGTGGAATCTCATTTTTATTTCCATTTCTTTTGACTTTTCTCCAGAAGTGAAACAGAAGCCCCACCTTCTGCTTTGCGGCTTCCCATTGTGGGAATTTTCCTGTAAGGAGGTGATTCCACTCTGTACCCCTGTGGTTGGGAGGAGGAATTCATATTGAAGTGGTCCGTCTATCAGGTGCATCACCTCACTGGGCTGGGCACATGAATCATGTCAGTTACTCCTGATAATTCTCCTTGGTTATTGGATCCCCTCTGGGCTTCCCACATGGCACTAGTGGTAAAGAACCTGCCTGCCAAAGCAGGAGACATAAGAAACAGAGGTTCGATCCCCGGGTCGGGAAGATCCCCTGGAGGAGGACAAGGCAACCCACTCCAGTGTTCTTGCCTGGAGAATCCCATGGACAGAGGAGCCTGGCGGGCTACAGTCCCTGGGGTCACGAAGAGTTGGATACACCTTAAGGATTAAACAACAACAACAGAATATAACACAAACGGTTACAGCATCTGTGTTAGCCATACTTTTTCACTCGTGTCCCTCCCCTGCCCCCCAACAAAGTCAGCAACAATGGTCAACAGTCCTTTCCCCTCTTGGGTGCCACCACAGGTATATCAGAGGCACCAAAACCCAGGCATCAGCCACGCACCTGCAGAGCTGCAGTTACAGCTCATTTCATTTATCAGTTGTCTCTTGCACTTCAATACCGTGTAAGGGAAGAAGGTGTTCAGTAAAGTTTAGATTGTGTGTGTGTGTTTCTGTGTGTGTGTGACATATCAAATACATCTGAGATGAGCAGGCAAATCAGGGAATATCTTTTTCCAATGTTATCTTTTTCTTGGTCTTTAATGAATTCAAGTGTACGTCACACAAGCTGATCCCTGGCATTCCAAAATGGCACACAGAGTCACACTTAGGGTCCAATCTGTTTGCCTTTGTTCAGACCAACAAACTGGGCATTGTCTTTGCACAGTCAGCCAGAGCTCTAAATAGCTGTCAAGAACGTGTAACTAGACATGTGCCCAAAGTGCACCCAAAGTGCCCCCCTTTCAGACAGCCACGTTAACGGAGTGCTTTCCCCTCGTTTCTCACATTTGCCAGCCTTGCTGGCTTCTTATGATCGAAAGCCCAAAGGACCAGAACCACCTGTATCTAGAACAGCATCTATTATGTGGCTGGAATTCAGCAAATGTTGAAAAATAATAATAATTACATGTAAAGCAGGTTCAAGGACTCCTTAATATAATACCAAGTATTTCACTTGTCAGGCAACAGAATCTCTGACATCGAGGCTTTCTTCTTGATGAGAGGCAGTCGATGGGCCAGAGCGAGACAAATCAGATGTGGTCCAGGCTCCTTTGCAGAGAGAGGTGTGAGTTTCTTCTCTAATTTGTATTTTTTAATTGAAGTATAGTTGATTTGGGGCTTCCAAAGTGGCACCATCTGCCAATGCAGGAGAACCCACCTGCCAATGCAAGTCCCTAAATGGAGAAGAAGGTTCAAGGACTCCTTAATATAATACCAAGTATTTCACTTGTCAGGCAACAGAATCTCTGACATCGAGGCTTTCTTCTTGATGAGAGGCAGTCGATGGGCCAGAGCGAGACAAATCAGATGTGGTCCAGGCTCCTTTGCAGAGAGAGGTGTGAGTTTCTTCTCTAATTTGTATTTTTTAATTGAAGTATAGTTGATTTGGGGCTTCCAAAGTGGCACCATCTGCCAATGCAGGAGAACCCACCTGCCAATGCAAGTCCCTAAATGGAGAAGATCCCTTGGAGAAGGGCATGACAACCCATTCCAGTATTCTTACCTGGAGAATCCCACGGACAGAGGGGCCTGATGGGCTACAGTCCATGGGGTTGCAAAGAGTTAGACACGACTTAAGAGACTTAGCACACATGCAACTCGGTTAGAATGCATCAGTTACCCAAAGCTGACTGATCAGAAGCATGGATTGTTCACATGAATCTGGGTTTTCGTCCTGGATTTGCTACTTTCTGAAGGTGCCATCGTGGTCACATGACTTCATGTTTCCAGGTCTTGGTTTTCTCTTGTCTGTGAAATTATGAAAACGGGAGGGCTGGCTGCACAGCTTAAATGAATGTGTGCGGCTTAAATGAAAAGAGCTGAGTGCCAGGACAGGCAAATGCCCAGCCAAGGGCAGCGGCTCGTAGGAAGCGTGGTGGTGCTCGGAGAGCCAGCCTTGCCTGGGTAGTTGGTCAGTTTAACCGTGGCCCTTCTTGCAGAGCCGAGAAGCGGGGTTAGGAGTGTAAGCGTCCAAGGACTCAGGAAATCCCACGTCCTGGGCACAGAGTGGGGAGAAATAGTGTTCTTTGTATCTCAGCAGACTTCACTGCCCCGTGTGAACTTTTCTGACGTGCCATGCTCAGGGTAGGCAAACACCAGCTGCTGGGAGAGCAAGTCCTAATTTCCTGTCGTGTGTAGTGAAGCTGCCTTGCACTGACATGGCTTTGCATTTAATTTCCTTAGCTTTTTAGACACAAAGCATTGTCTGCAAGAAAATGGAACCAAAAAGGAATAACTGCACAGTGGGAGACACATGCTGATCTGAAGATGTCACCGAGAGTCTCAAAAACACACACTGTGTAAATATGTGCCTGTAACCAATGAATATTTTTGCTTCTGAAGGCACACAGCAGCAATGGAACTGTCTTTAGAAAGTATAGTCATGCTTGCTTTATCTGTGCCATACTGCTGCTGCTGCTGCTAAGTCGCTTCAGTCGTGTCTGACTCTGCGACCCTATAGATGGCAGCCCACCAGGCTCCCCTGTCCCTGGGATTCTCCAGGCAAGAATACTGGAGTGGGTTGCCATTTCCTCCTCCAATGCATGAAAGTGAAAAGTGAAAGTGAAGTCGCCCAGTCATGTCCGACTTGTAGCGACCCCACGGACTGCAGCCCACCAGGCTCCTCTGTCCATGGGATTTTCTAGGCAGGAGTACTGGAGTGGCTTGCCATTGCCTTCTCCCTGTGCCATACTATAGTCCCTTATTTATATTTTTATATCAAGCAAATTCTGACAAACTTAGCAAAAGACAGCATTCTTTCGAAAAATTAAATAAATATGCTGAAATTTCAATTTAGAAAAATGAAAATATCTTCCACCCATGCTGGGGGTAGAAGTCCCCCCAAATAGTTCAAAGCCAGTAAGACACTATTTTAAAACATATAGCTAATTCCTAAATATCCCAAACAAACCCCAAATTACTCAATGCCAAAGAAATGTTCTATCTTTACAACAAGCACAATTGATTTCTACTTGGACCTATTTCTACTTTAGTTTTCTTCTTTCTTTTTTCTCTGTTTTATATTTGTAAGAAGGTCTAAGAAATTTTCTGTTAGCATCTAACTTAAAGGTAATTCTTTATAGTGATTTGTAGACTGAAGCCATTGATTATAAAGTCAGTCTGCTTGAAAATTACTGTGTAGATGAAAGCAACTTGTTGGAGTTTCGTGTGATTTTTAATTTGGATAGATCTACACAGTGCTATGAACTCAGTATGAGCTTGAAAAATACACGTTCGAGACTGAGAGGGGGTGGCAGGAGAGAAGGTGAGGAAGTCTTAGCAAAACCTACCAAAGTGGCCTTTCCTGAACTTACCCACGTGCTAAAATGTGGAAACCACTGCATCACAATAAGAACCAATAACGGTCCCCAACGTCCGTAGAAACATCAAAATTGTTAACATGGTTTGGAAGGATACATGCATCCCAATGTTCACAGCAGCACTGTTTACAATAGCCAAGACATGGAGGCAACCTAGATGTCCATTGAGAGCTGAATGGCTAAAGAAGATGAGCTATGTACATACAATGGAATACTACTCGGCCATAAAAAGAATGAGACAACGCTCTCTGTAGCAGGATGGATGAACCTAGAGACTGTCATACTGAGCACAGTAAGTCAGAGTCAGGCCTAGAAAGAGAACTATCATGATACTGCTTATAGGCGGAACCCAGATGATACAAATGAACTTACCTGGAGAACAGAAGCAGACTCACAGATTTAGACAAGGAGCTTGTGGTTACCAGGGGAGGAGGCTGGGGGAAGGGATCGTTAGGGGGTCTGGGATGGACATGCACCCCTGTTATATTTAAAGTGGGTAGCCAACAAGGACCCACCATACAGCACAGGGGGCTCTGCTCAGTGTCATGTGGCAGCCTGCATGGGAGGGGAGTTTGGGGGAGAGTGGATCCGTGTATGTTTCCGGCTGAGTCCCTATGCTGTGCACCTGAACCTATCACAAGATTATGAATCAGCTGTACTCCAATATAAAATAAACAGTTTAGTAAGATTATCAAATCACTGTTACAGACTGCATTGTGTCCCCCACCCAAAAAGTATATTGAATTCCTAACTCCCACTGTCTCAGAATGTGTCCTTATTTGGAAATGAAGTCCTGGCAGATGGAATTACTGTAGTTAAGTATAGCCATCACGGAGCAGGCCGGGCCCTTAATCCACTACGACTGGGGTCCTCATGAGAAGACGGCCTGGTGAAGACTGACACCCAGGAAGGCCCTGGGCCTGGACCTAAGGTGCAGTCAGCGGGTGTGCTGAAGGTGGGCAGCCGCCCCTGATTAGCCAGAAGAGGCGAGGAAGGCTCAAGTCCCCTGCAGGTGCGGGAAGGATGTGGCCTGCCAACACCTGCTTTCAGGCTGCTCACCACCAGAGCCCCGAGACAGCGCATTTCTGTCGTCTTAAGCTACCCAGACTGTGGTACTTTGTTAGCGCAGTCCTAAGGAAATGAATGCAATTAGTCTTATTTATTTAAACAGTGGTTTCTTGTATTTATTTAAAAATATTATGTTTGGGTTGTCCCTGGAGGTCCAGTGACTAAGACTCCATGCTCTTAATACAGGAGGTCTGGGTTCCATCCCAGACCAGTCAGGGAGCTAGATCCCACATGCTGTAGCTAAGACTCGGCTCAGCCGAATAAATATTTTCAAAAAAGAGAAAAGTTTAACATGAAATTAAAAAAGTTATATTCTTTATATCATAAAATAAAACATGGTAATAGAAGAAATTTATAGAATTATATGTCCTGAAAGAAGGAAAAAAAAACCACAATTTCCATCTGTCAAAAACTACTATAATTTGATATATTTCTTCCTTGTTTTCCTACACATAGTTTTAAACTTTCTGCAGCTATAACTATAACCTCATACCAGTTTTGTAAAATGATGTTTCCAACTGACATGACAACACACATCTCTACATTACTACAAAAGTTTTGTAAATACCCCTTCTTAAGTTTTTCAGTATAAACAATACCCAGATTATTGTTGGATAACGCTGCTATTTTCATCTTTTCAGTCAGTCTTTTGGTGCTGAGGAATTAAAAATATTTTTTATTATCTCATCAATTCTCTGTAAAGCATGCTGTGAGAGACAGGAGTTAGGTGATTTTGTAAAACAAACAAACAAAAAACCAGGCCCTCGAATAGACCCTAATAGGTTTCAAGTGTACAGAAAAGTGATTCAGTTATATATATATATATGCAAATATTTTTCCATATTTTCCCTCTTAAATTATTACAGAATATTGAATAGAGTTCCCTGTGCTATACAGTAGGTCCTTATTAGTTATCTATTTTATATATGGCATGTGTGCATGCATGCTCAGTTGCTCAGTCGTGTCTGACTTTCAAGACCCTATGGCCTGTCGCCCGCCAGGCTCCTCTGTCCATGGGATTCTCCAGGCAGGAACGCTGGAGTGGGCTGCCGTTTCCTCTCCCAGGGGATCTTCCTGACCCAGAGACTGAGCCCACCAGTGTACTACATCTCCTGCACTGGCAGGTGGATTCTTTGCCTCTGAGCCCCCCTGGAAGCCCCATCATAGGCTGTGGTCACACTCAAATAGTCGACACACAGCTGACCCTCACGTCTGTGTGTGAGACCTCATATGAGACTGAAGCTTGTGCTAATGACTGAAACAGCAGTTAGTGAATATTTGGTCCCGTGACACCAGGCTGCCCCCTGACAGCACAGATCCTAGTAGCACCAAATCCAGGGCCCAGTTCCCAATTCCTCCTCGGGTATCTTCTCTCCGTCTCTGCTCGGGCCATAGCAATGAACTCAGCCGAAAGAGACCTCATAGATACACGCCATGGGATCATGGAAATCTTGATTCCAAGGGTACTTTAGCTTGTGATTTGCAAACTTTTCTTAGTGGTGGAAATTTTATCTCAGTAAACTATTACTCATATTCTCGACGTATAAAAGCATCTGAAAGCAGAAACTTGGTGGTGGAAGGAGAGGGGACCAGGCGACCAGCTCAGCGGTCCCCTTACTAAGTCCCTCTGACCCTCCTTGGGAGACCCAGGGAGACTCTGGGAGCCTAGTTTGTAGAACAGAGCACTTTATCCACTCTGCACAAATGGACCCGCAGAAAGAAACTTTCTTAAGGCCCAGTGTGTGTAAAGAGTTAACAGTTATTACACATGGCTTTTCAATTTTTCCGAGGCCCTGGTTCTCCCTTCTGAGTGACTGCCATGTTCCCATTTCCTGGAAATTTCAAGAAGGGGGTTGACACATACCAGTGGGTGCCTGTTGAGTTCACATTCACATGGCTCCCTTTTCAATTCCTCTTGCCAACTACTGACATCCACCAGCTCTGCGTTTCTCCTCTGCTGAGGAGCGAAGCTGTGATTCTAAAGGCCGTTATTGTGTAGCGCTTCTCCACAAGGACTATTTTAACTCTGAATACATTTTTTACAAGCAAGGCAGCTAATAATAATTATACATTCTAAAGCCATAAAAGATGCAATTTTGTGAGAATGAGTGGTCTTCCCTTTTTGTGACCCTGAGGTGCATTTACAGAAGTCAAGACCCTCCACTGATTCAGACACACTTTCTTGTCCAGCTCTTCCCTTCTCCCATTCCTCAACCTCCAACAACCTCAAGGAGCCATCTGTAGCCAAGAATTAGGGCAAATCTGGGTGATCCAAGTCAATTGGTCACGGCCAGCCTCTTGACCTGGCCCTGACTATATTTTCTAAACTAGCTGGCTATCGAATATGGGATGCTGCTTCAGTTAGCCTGGTGGGCTGCAGTCCATGGGGTCACTAACAGTCGGACAGACTGAGCGACTTCACTTTCACTTTTCTCTTTCATGCATTGGAGAAGGAAATGGCAACCCACTCCAGTGTTCTTGCCTGGAGAATCCCAGGGATGGGGAAGCCTGGTGGGCTGCCGTTTATGGGGTCACACAGAGTCGGACACGACTGAAGTGACTTAGCAGCAGCAGCAGCAGCCTCTTGACCTGGCCCTGACTATATTTTCTAAACTAGCTGGCTATCGAATATGGGATGCTGCTTCAGTTAGCCTGGTGGGCTGCAGTCCATGGGGTCNCTGCCGTCTATGGGGTCACACAGAGTCGGACACGACTGAAGTGACTTAGCAGCAGCAGCAGCAGCCTCTTGACCTGGCCCTGACTATATTTTCTAAACTAGCTGGCTATCGAATATGGGATGCTGCTTCAGTCGTGTCCGACTCTGCCCATAGATGGCAGCCCACCAGGCTTCCCCGTCCCTGGGACTCTCCAGGCAAGAACCCTGGAGTGGGTTGCCATTTCCTCCTCCAATGCATGAAAGTGAAAAGTGAAAGTGAAGTCGCTCAGTCCGGTCCGACTCTTAGCGACCCCATGGACGGCAGACTATCAGGCTCTTCTATCCATGGGATTTTCTAGGCAAGAGCACTGGAGTGGCTTGCCATTTCCTTCTCCTCGAACATAGGATACAGACAGGGAAAAGAAGATGAAGCTGATAATTAAGTTTATTTAAGAGAATGGGACAGGCATCACAATTTTGTAGTTCATCAATGACATGCAGGGTTCAGAGTTTATCATTGGTGTATCGCCACTTAATCTTTTATCATAGGATGTAGTTTAGGAGATTTTGAGACTGGAGTCAGTATAATTAATTTAGAACTACAAATCAATAGGCCTGGCCAGCTTGCAGGATCACTAATGGAACCTTGTGGTTCATTCATTTTTAAAGGGATAAACTTGATTATGACTGACTCCTCTCCAAAGGCAGTGCTGATGCAGGCTGATGTGTGTCAGATGCCAGCATCTGATACATCGTATTCAAACTCTAGATTCTTTCTTGGTTGTGACACACTCAATGGCTGAGCATCAGAGAGGCCCACTGCTCAGGTCACTTCCTGAGGGTTAGCTGCGGAGGCTTAGGACACAAATATGGACTCAAGGACAGAGAAGCCTGTTGTTTCTTCAGCGACCCGGCCTGACTTGCCTTTCCCTCGTCAAAGCCTGTTGCCCACTCAACTTTTGAAACTCGACAAACCTGGCAACTATTTAAGATCCCCATCCAGCTTCTCCCAACCACTTCCAAAGGCTCCTGCCTTGATTTCCAAAGCTGTAAGGCTACCTCTGGGCTTCTCAGGTGGCTCAGTGGTAAAGAATGCCTGCCATTGTGGGAGTTTGATCTCTGAGTTGGGAAAATCCCCTGGAGAAGGAAATGGCAACCCACTCCAGTATTCTTGCCTGGGAAATCCCATGGACACAGGAGCCTGGTGGGCTGCAGTCCATGGGATGGCCAAGAGCTGGACATGACTCAGCAATCGAGCGCACACACACATACACAAGACTACCTGTGACCTCATTTTTGAGGCCCCTGGGAGATTTTTGCAGGTTATGACTGAACTTGATTTAAACTATCCTTACATATAAAATAGAAACTTACAAAAGAGATGGAGACTTCCCCAGTAGTCCAGGAGTTGATTCTATGCTTCCACTGCAGGGGGTATGGATTTGATCCCTGGTGGGGGAACTAAGATCCTGCATGCTTCATGGTGCAGCCAAAAAGAAAAAAAAAAAAGAGAGAAAAATAAAAGGATAAATTAAGAAAAGTACTTCTCTTTACAGAAGATTTCGAATAGGTCTCTAAATAAGTTCTTCTGCATGCCAAGAGCCAATTCATTGGAAAAGGCCCTGATGCTGGGAGAGATTGAAGGCCAAAGAAGGGGGCAACAGAGGATGAGATGGTTGGATAGTATCACTGACTCAGTGGACATGAATCTGAGCAAACTCCGGGAGACGGTGGAGGACAGAGGAGCCTGGCATGCTGCAGACTGTGGGGTTGGAAAGAGTCAGGCATGACTTAGCGATTGAACCACAACAATGGTATTTAAAATACCATTTAATGTTTACAAAACCCTTTTCTGTGATCACAGGTACATGTAAAGTAAGGTCAATCGGCATTTTCTCATTTCCTGACCAGCTAAATATACTCAGCCCAGCTGCCGGTGATAACCTGTCTGTGAACAGGTTATCCTTGTTGATGTGTCTCCATCCCAGGTTTCTCTTTCCCTTTTCATTCACTTGTGTTTCCTGGCACTGCCTCTGAGATAAACCACCAGCACCCAAATCGCTGTCTCAGGATCTGCTTTTGGGAGACCTCTGAGCTCACACCACTTCCTCATCACGGAAGTGGCAACTGTAGGGCCCTGGTAGTTGGGGTACCGTGTCTGTCTCGCCTCTGGCCTGCTTCTTCTTTTGTTGCCCTTTGATCTGCTTCTGCACCGTCCACCCCTTCCATCCTGTTGTGTACTAGAGGAGTTGCTTCCTTTTAAATCAACTGATCAACTGGTTTAGAAAGATTCCCTGCCAATGCTCAAAGATAGCCTTTAAGGGTTGAGCTTGGCTGCTAAATCTACAGCATGCCATGGGTTCTAGAAACTTCCACTGGTCCCATCAGTCCTCTTCTATTCAGATAGGAGGGGTGAACAGTTCCAGGGCTGAGGCCAAGGTTCTAGAAATCTGAGTCTCTAAGTTCCCTAAGTGAAAGTGAAAGTGAAGTCGCTCAGTGGTGTCTGACTCTTTGCGACCCCGTGGACTGCAGCCCACCAGGCTCCTCTGTGCATTGGATTCTCCAGGGGATCTTCTAGACCCAGGAATCAGAACCCAGGTCTCCCGCATTGCAGGCAGATGCAGGCAGACGCTTTAACCTCTGAGCCACCAGGAAGCCATTAGAGGACCTTTGAATCATTTCCACCCAATTTCATGTGATAGAAAACTGAGGGAGGCGGGAGGGAGGTTTAAGAGGGAGTGGATGTATTTTAGCTGATTCACATTGTTGTGCTGGAGAAGGCAGTGGCAACCCACTCTAGTACTCTTGCCTGGAAAATCCCAGTGACGGAGGAGCCTGGTGGGCTGCAGTCCATGGAGTTGCTAAGAGTTGGACATGACTGAATGACTTCACTTTCACTTTTCACTTTCATGCATTGGAGAAGGAAATGGCAACCCACTCCAGTGTTCTTGCCTGGAGAATCCCAGGGACGGCGGAACCTGGTGGGCTGCCGTCTATGGGGTCGCACAGAGTCGGACACGACTGAAGCGACTTGGCAGCAGCAGCAGCAGCCTCATTGTTGTGCAGCAGAAACCAACACAAGATTGCAAAGCAATTGTCCTGCAATTAAAAAAAACAAAACTGAGCGGCAGGGAGGGTGAACATTTGCAACACTTTGTCCATCAGGCAGTCAAAACTCAGATCTCTGATCCCCTAAACCTCTGCTTTTCCTTTTCTGAGCTTCTGAACACATTCCACCATCATCTCCTTGCTCTGCTCGGTTCCCCTCACTGATCACTACTTCCAGCATTTATTCCCGGTTGCTCTAAGGCTTCAAAGACCCGGAACCCTTGAATTACTTTCATATGGTTCAGTTTCACGGCTCTGCAGCCTCCCTTTCCCTGCCCCATTCTGAGGTTGAAAATCATATTGCTACCAATATTTTTGCAACTAAGAAAAACTAGGAAATAAGTAAAGTGGATGTCCAAGGGACTGTCTGTATAGACTGCTTCCATAATTAAGCTCCCCCTGGAATTTCTGTGACTGGAGGGAAATTATTGCTAGTCTGGTCCACTGTACCCTGAGAAGATGCAAATGTGCATCCATGGCCTGCTGAACTCAAGAGCATCTCACCTGCCATCTGAGCTCCTCAAAGCCAACGCTCAGCTGTTTTTCCCTAGACTTGACTGATAATCTCAGGTCAGCCAAGGCCTTGGTTTTGTCCCCTGTTCCCACCTGGCTTTCTCAGAACTGAGTCCCCCTACCCCAGAGTTGGAGAAGGCAATGGCAACCCACTCCAGGACTCTTGCCTGGAAAATCCCATGGTTGGAGGAGCCTGGTAGGCTGCAGTCCATGGGATCACTAAGAGTCGGACACGACTGAGCGACTTCAATTTCACTTTTCACTTTCATGCATTGGAGAAGGAAATGGCAACCCACTCCAGTGTTCTTGCCCGGAGAATCCCAGGGATGGGGGAGTCTGGTGGGCTGCCATCTATGGGGTTACACAGAGTCAGACATGACTGAAGCGACTTAGCAGCAGCAGCAGCAGCAGCCCAGAATAACCAGTTTCCTCATTCTTTCAACTTCTCATTCTTTGTCCAAGCAGGCTGTTTTTTTTCCTCCAACCTAAAATGCCAAATTAGTATTTATTTTCCACATTCTTATCTTGATCATCTTTTGGGTGGGTTTATTTGTGTTCTCAAACAGATGCTGGAGGACAAAGCCTGGACTTTGATCTGCTTTCTGGCATCACATGTAGCTTGTTAGGGACCAAATATGTCTCCCCAACCCCCTTCCCATGCTGAAATCCTAGTTCCAGTGTGGCTGTATTAGGTGATGGGGCCTTCACAGAGTTAATTAAGGGTAAATTCATAAGTTCAGAAGGGTGAGGCCCTGATCTGATCGGATCGGTGTTCTTATAAGAAGAGACCATAGAGCTTGTTCTTTCTGTGACGGTAGCACTGAGGAAAGCCTGTTTCCAGACAGAGTGAGAAGGCAGCTATCTATAGGCTAGGAAGAGAGCCCTCTCCCGGGAACCAAATCAGCTGGAACCTTGATTTCGGACTTCCAGCCTCCAGAACTATAAGAAAAGAAATCCCTTTTACTTAAGCCACCCAAGGTAAGGTATTCCATTATGGCAGCCTGAACTAATACAGAGCTGTTGACTGAGAATGTGGTCCCCAGCCTCAGAGCTGCTCCTGCATGAAAAGCTAACTAACTTTGTAGAGTCCCAAACCAAACCTTCCTTTGCTACTATCATTCAGGAACTCCCATCCTTGCCCCGTGGTTTGTGACAGCCTCTTCCCAAGTGTGAACAAGGATCTGTGCTAAGTTGCTTCAGTCATGTCCGACTCTTTGCGACCCCGTGGACCGTAGCCCAGCTGGCTCCTCTGTCCAAGGGGTTCTCCAGGCAAGAATACTGGAGTGGGATTTCCATTTCCTCCTCCAGGGGGTCTTCTTGACCCAGGAATCGGATCTGTATCTCTTCCGTCTTCCGTATTGGCAAGTGGATTCTTTACCACTAGCACCACTGGGGAAGCCCTTCCCAAGTGTGAACCAGGTTCTAAACCACAAGCAAATCTTTTACTTCTTTGCGCTGCCTCTGGCCTTCCATTAGATGCCCCGTCTTCAGAGCGTCTGGCCTGACACCTCTTGTATCTCTTTTTTCCAGGCCTTATTACCCTGCCCTGTGCTCTTGAGATGTCCTCTTAACAGTCCTCACTGCCATCATTATCTAGCATACAGAAGAGGAAATGGCAGAGGCTCAGAAGTAACATATGCCAGCTTGCATGACTGATAAATAATAGAACTAGGCTCAAACCCAGTTCAGTTTTGCCCCCAGTCCAGTATACTTGCTGCTAGACTTGTTTAGTGTTCTTTCTACATTGCTAGACTTTTTAACATTCTGCCTTTAACTGGAGTGATTTATGAAACTGACCTACACCCGTTAGCAGATGGTGAGCTCTTGGAAGGTAGCTTGTCCTGATCGCCCTTATACCCTGGGCGGTGGCTAAGCCCTTGCCCTGGGGAGGGACTTAAGAAAAGGTACTCAACTGAAACTAAGAGACAGTCATCACAATGCTAATACAGGGAAGAGGAGCTTAGGAAATTTAGAAGAAGCTGGTAGAAAGAGGAGTCAGTTTCTGGATTGAACTGGAGGTGATGAAGAGAATTTGGCTAGGCAAAGAAGGGGTGGTCTGGGGTCGGCCTCAGTGTCACAGAGTTACATTTGAGGCAGGCAGTGAACTTGTGGGCTTCCCCGGTGGCTCAAGCAGTAAAGAATCTGCCTGCAATTCAGGAGACACAGGTTCCATCCCTGGGTCGTGGAGATCCCCTGGAGAAGGAGATGGCTACTCACTTTAGTATTCTGCCTGGAGAATCCCATGGACAGAGGGGCCTGGTGGGCTGCAGTCCATGGGGCCGCAAAGAGTTGGACACGACTGAGTGACCAGCATCCTAACAGGGAACCCGTGGAAGGAGGCTGACTTGGTGGACCCTGGAGTGTCTGCATTGGGTTCAGCTGTGAACACCGGTGAGCACCGAGCACGTCAATCAATATCTTTAGATGCTGGTTTCCTAATGCAGGGGTCCCCACCCTGCGGGATCTAATGCTGATGACCTGAGGTGGAGCTGATGTAACAATAATAGAAATAAAATGCACAAGAAATGTAATGCATTTGAATTATCCCCAAACTATCTCCCCCATCCCCTGTCCATAAAAAAATTGTCTTCCACGAAGTTGGTTCCTGGTTCCCAGAAGGCTTGGGGCCACTCTCCTAATGTGTAAAGTAAGAAAAGCAAGAGTACCTACCCTTTTGGGTTAATGTGAAGAATAAGGAGGATAGCGTATGTAAAGGATTAAGTACATTGTTTGGACCCAATACATGCTGAGTGAGTGAGTGAAGTCACTTAGTCGTGTCCGACTCTTTGTGACCCCGTGGACTGTAGCCCACCAGGCTCCTTTGTCCATGGGATTCTCCAGGCAAGAATACTGGAGTGGGTTGCCATTTCCTTCTCCAGGGGATCTTCCCTACTCAGGGATCGAACCCGGGTCTCCTGCCTTGGAGGTGGACGCTTTAACCTCTGAGCCACCAGGGAAGCCCTCTTGTTAATAAGAAATACTACTGAAATATTATTACTAAGACTACAATCTGAAAGTTCACACTGACACCAATCTAACTCTCTGAGTAAATTATTTACTTTATACTTATAGATAAGTCCACTGCGGTTGGTAGATTAAAAATCAAAATTATTTAAAAGCACCGCTAAGAATTCCCTGGCAGTCCAGTGGTTAGGGCCAGGTGCTTTCACTGACATGGCCTGGGTTCAGTCCTTGGCTGCGGAACTAAGATCCCACAGGCCGTGCAGTACAGGGCCACTCGCCTCTTCCCCGCAAGAGAGGCACCATTAAATTCACAGAAGCACTGTGCTTACTATGATTTTCCTGATCAATGGATTCCAGGAGTCCCTGAATATATATCAATAACCTCAGATATGCAGATGACACCACCCTTATGGCAGAAAGTGAAGTGAGTGAAGTTACTCAGTC
>SJYX01000189.1:0-13923 GCA_006410675.1 Oreotragus oreotragus
TCCTGTTCTGTCTTCCCCACCCTGTAATGTGAGCTATTTGAGGGCTGAGATTGCGTCCCAGCAGATGTGCAACTTGCTTTGTTCTTTAGAACTTTCTCTCTGGGAGCCGTGAGCTGCTGTGTCAATGGCCTGACTGCCCTGAGACCACCCTGCTGAAGGGCCACGTGTAGGCAGTCTGGTCTATGCTCCCTCCTTCCTGCCAACCCCGTCAGGTGTCAAATATGCGAGAGGCTGGCTTGGACCCTCTGTACCCGTCCAATGTCCATTTGAGTGTTGTCACCTGACCTCCAGCCATGCCGCATGGAGCAAAAGAACCTCACAGCTGATCCCTGCCCAAATTCCTCACCCATAACACTGAGCTTAGAGATGACACTGCTGTTTGGAATTCAGGGCTGAATTCCAGCAGTAAGCAGTTAAGCAGCAATAGCAAGTGGAACAGATCAGGTCAGCTCACTTCAGCAGGGAGAAGGCTGGGAGTTGGGGAGAGGGGCCAGCTGTCCCACCGGATGTGACGTCATTGAAGTCGCTGGTTGTATGTTTCCATCTCAGTGATGACAGTGCATGGTGTGAAGCAGACTTGTTGAGCGTGATTTGGTGGAATGTTGAGTTGACAACACCAATTAGAGCTAACGTCCTGGATCTCCCTTCCGTCCCAGAAATATCCTCAAATTGAATCTCTACTTTTTCTTCCATAAGGTACCTTTCTTTAGAGAGTTTTCATCTCACACAGTGTCACTCAAGCGAGGACGATGGCCTGTCCTTCCTCTTAGGTCTTTGCCCCCACAGGTCACATAGATGCTTCTTCAAGTCCAGTAAGCTCCACGTGAAATCAGAGTTGGAATCCGACTACTTTCTTGTCCAAAGAAAGCCACCTTCTCTGGGCCATCAGCTTCCCTTTTTCTGGCTGTTTCCCTGTCTAACGGTCAGTGCCTAGACGGTCCTGGGTAGAGGTGCTGCAGATATGACCAAAACTATGTGTAGGAAAAAGTCGATGAGACACCTGTGGTTTTTTGTATGGAATCTACACTGGTCCTTTCTTTATTAATGTATTTTTCTCTTTTTTTGAGGTNATAGACGGTCCTGGGTAGAGGTGCTGCAGATATGACCAAAACTATGTGTAGGAAAAAGTCGATGAGACACCTGTGGTTTTTTGTATGGAATCTACACTGGTCCTTTCTTTATTAATGTATTTTTCTCTTTTTTTGAGGTGCATCTTACGTGAGCAAAGTGTTAGGATGACAGTTTAACAGCTTAATGAAATTTTACGAATGTGTGGATGTAGATGGATATAGAATATATGAATTCTAAATCATTTTAGAAAAGCCCTCATCCTCTTAGCCCGAAACCTGTGTGATGGACTTGGCTAACTTCAAAGAGCCGTCCAGTGGGTCAGACAGCCCCTCTCCCAAGGAGTTTCCTTGAAGAGAGGGTGTTATCTCTACATGTTCTGTATCTCATGTTTATTGTACCTCATTGTTGAAGATCCTAGCGGATAAAAATCTATTTTGTAGCCTTGTGAATCATCCCAACTAAATGAGAACCTGCCTTTTTAAAAACAGCCTTTCCTCCTGTGAGAACTGAGAACCCCTATTATGTACAATGAGTAAAGGAAAACATTTTGAGATGAAATTCTTCATTCTTAGTTCATTATTAGAAATATTTTACAGGTGAGTATCTGTGACTGCTTTATTTACTTCACCCTGATTCTACTTTGTTCACTTCACCCTGATTTTATTTGATTTTATGAGTAAGTTCAGTTCAGTTCAGTTGCTCAGTCATGTCCGACTCTTTGTGACCCCATGAATCGCAGCACGCCAGGCCTCCCTGTCCATTACCAACTCCTGGAGTTCACTTAGATTCACGTCCATCGAGTCCGTGATGCCATCCAGCCATCTCATCCTCTATCATCCCCTTCTCCTCCTGCCCCCAATCCCTCCCACCATCAGAGTCTTTTCCAGTGAGTCATCTCTTCACATGAGGTGGCCAAAGTACTGGAGTTTCAGCTTTAGCATCCAAAAAACACTTCCAAAAAGCACTCAGGGCTGATCTCCTTCAGAATGGACTGGTTGGATCTCCTTGCAGTCCAAGGGACTCTCAAGAGTCTTCTCCAACACCACAGTTCAAAAGCATCAATTCTTCGGCACTCAGCCTTCTTCACAGTCCAACTCTCACATCCATACATGACTACTGGAAAAACCATAGCCTTGACTAGACGGACCTTAGTCGGCAAAGTAATGTCTCTGCTTTTGAATATGCTGTCTAGGTTGGTCATAAGTTTTCTTCCAAGGAGTAAGTGTCTTTTAATTTCATGGCTGCAGTCACCATCTACAGTGATTTTGGAGCCCCAAAAAAGAAAGTCTGACACTGTTTCCACTGTTTCCCCATCTATTTCCCATGAAGTGATGGGACCGGATGCCATGATCTTCGTTTTCTGAATGTTGAGCTTTAAGCCAACTTTTTCACTCTCCTCTTTCACTTTCATCAAGAGGCTTTTTAGTTCCTCTTCACTTTCTGCCATAAGGGTGATGTCATCTGCATATCGGGGGTTATTGATATTTCCCCTGGCAATCTTGATTCCAGCTTGTGTTTCTTCCAGTCCAGTGTTTCTCGTAATGTACTCTGCATAGAAGTTAAATAAGCAGGGTGACAATATACAGCCTTGACATACTCCTTTTCCTATTTGGAACCAGTCTGTTGTAAAGTCATCAAGATATACCTCCAGGTTTTCCTTCAGCTGTAACCTCAGGCAGTCGCCAATACAAGGTCATTTTAATTTTTATTTTAGTATAGTCCTAGACTTGTTTGTGCCTAACAACTAAGATCTTTTTTTAAATCCGAGTATTGTCGCTGTTTAATGCAGTGTTAACTTCTGCTATACAGCAAACTGAACCAGCTGTACATTCACATACATCCTCTCCTCCATTTAGGTCACCGCAGAGCACTGAGTGGAGTTCTCTGCACTACCTAGTAGGTTCTCCCTAGTTTCATACATAGGATTTGCTGGGCTTAGTCACTCAGTCGTGTCTGACTTTTTGTGACCCCCATGGACTGTAGCCCACCAGGCTCCTCTGTCCATGGGGATTCCCAAGGCAAGCATACTGGAGTGGGTTTCCAGGGCCCCCTCCAGGGGATCTTCCCAACCCAGGGATTGAGCCCACGTCTTCCGCATTGCAGGTGGATTCTTTACCTTCTGAGTCACCAGGGAAGCCCAAGAATACTGGGGTGGGTAGGCTATCCTTTCTCCAGGGGATCTTCCCAACCCAGGAATCGAACCGGGGGTCTCCTAGCATTGCAGGCGGATTCTTTACCAGCTGAGCTCCCAGGGAAGCCCTATACAGCATATACATAGTATCAGCCGTGCATATATGCCAATCCCAACCTCCCAATTCATCCCACGGCCCCCTCGCCCCATTTGGTGCGCGTCTGTTTGTTCTCTTCATCTGTGTCTCTGTTTCTGCTTTGCAGATAAGCTCACCTGCACCATCTTTCTAGACTCCGCACGCATGCCCTGTGCTGTTTGCTTTTCTCGTTCTGATTTACTCCACTCTGCATGACAGTCTCCAGGTCCATCCAAGCAAGTAGTGTCAATGGAGCATTTTCTACACAGTGCCCGGCATCCTGAACCCCTTACTTACGGTAGCTGTTCACTCAGTGCCACGGTTCTATTGAGAAGGGCGAGGCCCTCATCATCAAGGCCTCACAGGTGACACCTTGCAGGTGACACTGAGGCATGCAGCGTTAAATGACTTCTGAGGTCATCCGGCCGGCGTGTAATGGAGCCTGCGTTTCAGCCCTGGCCTGCAGGTGCCTGTGCCCCTCCCTACTGTGCCCTATAGCCTCTGGATGGCCAGGGGAAGCACCAGAGTTGAAGAAAGCCCCAAATGGCTGCTAGAGCCCATCAGTTAAGGAGGCTGATGAAGTTTCTCTTAACTGTGTTTCCTTGGGAAAGATGTGCATGAGAGACTTGACATCATCTGGGGTTCAATCGGGGACACCCACGTTTCTGGAACAGGAAGTAATAATGACAGGTCCAGCCAGCTGAGCATCTTGACTGCCTGGTTCCCACAGCCATCTGGGGGGCAGGCACTGGTTTGGATGTGAGTGAGGACCCTCGGGCAGAGAGAGCTTCAGGTGACTGAAGGCCACTAGTTAGGCTGCTGACCCAAATACTGGCTTTGAGCTTGGTCACTTAACCACTGAGCCATGTTATCTTTCAAAAGAGGGCAAAACAGCAACACACAGGTTTGTAAAAGTTCCAGAGAAGGAGAACTCTTTGGTCCAAATGACCCCTGAGGGGTCAGCCAACCTGTATTTTGTCTTAGCTCCCTCTTCTCCACATGCAGACAGTCACCCTCTCCCTGCCTCACGAATTGCACCTGAGAAGCTCTGCATGTCCGGGACACTTCTTTTGTTACACACACTGTCGTTTGCCCTGGAGAAGGGTCATCACGTTGCCATGACTGTCAAAGCAGTCTTGTGTGTAAGTGAAGCATCTGCTAATTTGCCTTCAAAACACTGGTGATGTGAGTTTTTTGCAGCCTTGAATCTTCAGATTTCTGGTCTCAGGAAAGAATTCTGTGATTTGATAATGGTTCCTAAAAAATGAGTTTTGTTTCCACTGGGAAATAAAAAAATCATTTAGGGGGTCTTTCTAAAAGTATGTTGCATTTCCAAAAGAACAGTTTTATTTTTATATCCCATTAAATTAAAAACTCCTTGAGACAATTGTTCATCTTTCTCTGTAATCAATCAGAAAGCTTATGATTAAATAAATCATTACATTTCCTTTTTTTATGCCTTCTTTATAAATTCACCCCATTACTTTTATGTAATGTCTTTCTTTATTCTTGGTAATATTCCTTATTCTGAAGTTTATTCTGAAGTATTCTTTGCCTGATAAAATATAGCCACTGTAGTTTATTTTAGCTAGAGTCATATGGTATATCTTTTTCCTTTTTTTTTTTTTTTAGTCTATCTTTGTCTTTATGTTTAAATTGGGCTTCTTATAGACAGAACCAATAGGTATTACTTTTTTATCCAAGATGACCATGTCTGTCTTTTAATTGGTATGTTTATGTGTTTATCTCTGATGTAATTATAGATAAGCTTGGATTAAGCTCTACTGTTTTGTTAGCCATTTTCTATTTGTTCCGTCTGTTCTTTTGTAATTTAAAATCTATCTGTCAGCTTTTTGCTGGAGTATTTTTTATGCTTCTGTTTTTCTCTCTGACATTGGCTTATTATTTATGCCTCTTAAATATTTTACTGGACACCCTTAATACAGTCCACTTTCAAATAATATTATTTGACTTTACAAGTTGTGTGAAAGTGAAAGTCCCTCAGTCGTATCTGACTCTTTGTGACCCCATGGACTGTGCAGTCCACAGAATTCTCCAGGCCAGAATACGGGAGTGGGTAGCCTTTCCCTTCCCCAGGGGATCTTCCCAACCCAGGAATCAAACTCAGGTCTCCCACATTGCAGGCAGATTCTTCACCAGCTAGCCATCAGGGAAGCCCAAGAATACTGGAGTGGGTAGCCTATCCCTTCTCCAGGGGATCTTCCCAACCCAGGAATAGAAGTGGGGTCTCCTGTACTGCAGGCAGATAGATTCTTTACCACCTGAGCTATGCGGGAAGCCCCACAAGTTGTGAGGATGCCTGTAACTGTATAACTCGCTCCCATTTTTTGTGTATCACTTTATCTTAGTTTTCCACATGTGTCAAAGGCACAGTTTATCCTTGATAAAAGAAATTGTATTTTAGAGTGATTTTTAGCAAAGGAAAAATTATGTGACGTCTAGCATCATTTTCATCATTCCTGGAGACTTTCATTTGTTTGTGTAAACCCCCAGTTTCTATAGTAGAGTCCTGCTGTAATGAATCCTCTGAGTTCTCATTCGTCTGAAGAAAAACCGTCTTTTCTCTCCCTCACTTTGAGAAACATTTTCTCTGGATATACCAATAATTGCTGGTTTGCCGCCTTTTGCTTCTGTGCATAATTTGAAGATGACAACCTATTGCTTTTCATCCTGCATAGTTTCTAATGAAGAGTTGGTTGTAATTCTTCATGCTACTCCTCTTTATGTGATGTTTTCACTTTCCCTGAAGGCCTTCAAGATTATATCTTTGTTTTTAGATTTCAACAGTTTGAGAATAATGTGTCTGGATATTTTGTTTTTCCCAGTCATCCTGAGGTCCTTGGATCTGTTGTTTGATCTATTTCATTATCTCTGAAAAAATTCTCATCTGAGATTTCTTCTGTGCCCATCTTCTCTTTGAGGATTCTGCTCACATGTATTTTAGAGGCTGTTTGCTGTTACTTCACTCCTGAAATAACATATATAATATATATGTGTATATTATATACAATATAGTAATATAATAGTGTCGGAGTGCACTTTTCTCTCTTTTTTTTTTCTTCTCTCTTTTTATTCACATTTGGCTCATTTCTATTAAACCAGGTTCAGTTTTGCTGATTGCTGCCTAATCTTTGCTGATTCTGCTGATGAATCTGTCTTCCTTTATCTGAGCTTTCATATTTTTATTTCTAGCATTTCCATTTTCTTCTTCCTTAAGAAATTCTCTACATGCCACGCATGTTGTTTACTTTCTCCACTGGAGTATTTAATGTATTAGTTACTCATATTTGGGGCTTCCCTGGTGGCTCAGTGGTAAAGCATCTGCCTGCATTGCAGGAGACCTGGATTCGATCCCTGGATAGGGAAGATCCCCTGCAGAAGGAAATGGCAACCCACTCCAGTATTCTTGCCTGGACAGTCTCGTGGACAGAGAAGCTTGGTGGGGAGTGGTCCATCAGGTCATAAAGAGTCAGACAAGACTGTGTGCTTGAGCATGAGGACAGATATTTCTCAGTTTCCTTTCTGAGTCATCTATGTATCTGGATTTCTAGTTTGCTTTGTATCTTGGTGCATTTTGTCTTGCATTTTGTTTGTATAACTCTACTTTTTGATTGAAAGATGAACTTTATAAGTAGAGACTGAGACAGACTTTATGCTTAGAGATGGGCATGCCTCTCCATCAGCAATACCAACAGGGTGGACAGTTGAGTTGGGCTTGTCAGGAGCTGTGTGGGTTTGGGTTTTGTCTTGCAGTTTCACTGCATACCACTGCTTTCTAGATCTTGACCTTGACCTTAGTGTGTGTTCTGATTTTTTTTCTCAATGTTCTTGCTCCACCCTCAGCTTTGGGTCTTTCCCTTGTGCCTGTCTCTCAGAGAGGGTCTCTCTTTTCCTGTCTGCATCTCCCCCAGTGGTGTCCTTGTCTTACTTATTACTCGGCCTTACATGCCTGATAATGGGGATCAGAAGGTGGGGTTCTCTGCTGCGTCAGGATTAGATGAGCTCTGTGTCCGTGGCTGTCAGGAATGGGGTTTCTCAGCGGTCCTGCACCTCCCCAGTGTAAGGACAGTTCTTCCCATCTGGACTCGGATGGTTTCTTGCCCCAACTCCCAGGGATAAAGGACCTTTCTTAAAAACCATATGCACTCTCCTCCCAGGTGCAGTGGATCTCCCTTGTCCTCTGAGGATGGCAAGATTTGCTGCCTTTTCTCAGAAGCTTGAGACTTTGGATCTCAGGGGGAAGAGGTCAGGTTTGGGCTTTGTGCCCTTTCTGCAGTGAGGGCCATTCTCTTCTTCTAAGCAGGGACCTTCAAAGGATGCTTCTCCCAGCCTCCCACCTTGCACTTTCGTCTTTTCCAGGAGCTCTTGGTGGAACCTGTGGGGAAGAGACTGGGAAGGGGTGGACGTTCTCCTTGTATCTCAGCTCCTGGGGTCTGTCTTTTCACTCAGCCTCAGCAGTTTATGCAGAGTCGCAGCTCACAGCTTCCTCCCTGCCTGGGTGGGAGTCCTCTCTTCCACTTGTTCTTCCACAGTGGAGGTAGGGCTCCAGTCCATACACCTGAAATAAATAATGAAGTAAAGGAAAACTGATAGCTCTTGCTGTGGAGGAGAGTAACGGGTGCTATAATAGGAATCCTCTCTGGGGGACAGGGAGACACAGACAATTGTCTGATTTGGAGGAGTAGGTAGTGGGTGGCAGCCTCCTTGAAGAAATAAAATCGGAGCTGTAACCCAAAGGCTGAAAATAAGCCAGACTTATTAAGAGTTGTGGTTGTGGACATTTTGGGGGCATGGATTTGGGGAAAACTTTCTAGACAGAGAAAATATCAAAGGAACCTAGGTGGGGGCTGCTACCAAAACTGACAGATGGCACTGATCCTGGAAGGGGAGCCTCCTGAGTGGGTAGGAGACACAGAGAGAGCCCGATCCTGCAGGCCGGCAGTGAAAGAAGCTCGGCTCGTGCTCCAAGAGCCCTGGGAAGTGGCTGGTGCACTCTGGAAGGACAGTGTATCAGCCAAGCTCCTAGCAGGAAACAGATGACATGCTCAGATGGGGTGACTGAGAGGCACATAAGGAAGCTGGGCTTTACAAGGTCAAGACAAGTTGCAAAGAAGCTGAACTGGCATGGTGAAGCCCCAGAGCTTTCAGGCACAGCCAGGAGCTGTTACCACTGAGCCTAAAGTGGAAAGGAGGGTTTGATAACCATGAACTTGGGGAAGATGGGTTCCCAAGAAAGTCTCCTCAAGCGCCAATGCCTTTGCTGAAGTGATGTTGGCTCATGGTGATTCAGTAGGGGAAGTCCTCCCAGCTCTTGCCTGAGTATCCAACTGGTAAACCGGTATAGATGTGAGAGTTGGACTGTGAAGAAAGCTGAGGGCCAAAGAATTGATGCTTTTGAACTGTGGTGTTGAAGAGTCCCTTGGACTGCAGGGAGATCCAACCAGTCCATTCTGAAGGAGATCAGCCCTGGGATTTCTTTGGAGGGAATGATGCTGAAGCTGAAACTCCAGTACTTTGGCCACCTCATGTGAAGAGTTGACTCATTGGAAAAGACTCTGCTGCTGGGAGGGGTTGGGGGCAGGAGGAGAAGGGGACGACCGAGGATGAGATGGCTGGATGGCCTCACGGACTCGATGGACGTGAGTCTGAGTGAACTCCGGGAGATGGTGATGGACAGGGAGGCCTGGCGTGCTGCGATTCATGGGGTCGCAAAGAGTCGGACACGACTGAGTGACTGAACTGAACTGAACAGAACTGAAACCCCAGTGGAAAACCAAATGGAACAGAGCCTTTTAGCCCAGTTCTCAGAGATCAGCCTCTCAGGTGCAGGGCAGAGTGGAGGCCTCAGAGGACATGGAAGAGTAAACAAAGTCTGTAGCACCTCTTCTTGGAGGAAGAGGACCTGAATTCCCCTTTGGAGAGGTCAGTCCCTCTGCAGTGCAGACGGTGGACAGAAGATGTGAATGTGGTGCTGAGCCACCGATGCATCCGAGCCTCCTCCTGGCACTCAGGAATGATCCAGAAGATGTGGATGCGGCCATGTGGGTGCATAAGAGGCTCCTCCTGGCACTCAGGAATGATCCAGAAGATGTGGATGCGGCCATGTGGGTGCATAAGAGGCTCCTCCTGGCTCTTGGGAGTGATCGTGGATAAGCGGGATGGATGCGAGATGCATTTTGAACCTAGAATAGGCAGAGCTCGTTGGGTAAGATTTGATGGGGGAGGCAAGGACAGGGATAACTCACAGGTTTTTGAAACAGGATGAAACCAGTATCTTTTTGGAAATGGAGAGTGCTTGCCAGAACCATGTCGGACTGAGGAATCGAGACTGATGGTTTGGAGGTCGTTTGGGTCTTCCAAGAGATGTCAAGTGAGAAGTCATATGTCTTCTTCTAAGATATGCATTCTCCTCGTTGAAAAAGTCTTTGGATATAGAAATAATATGTCTAATGAGAACGTGTTTTTGAAGTTCACTGTCTTTATTTTTTATAACCCAGTAGTAAATGTCAGATGGCATCACCGACTCCATGGACATGGGTTTGGGTGAACTCCAGGAGTTGGTGATCGACAGGGAGGCCTGGTGTGCTGCGGTTCGTGGGGTCGCAAAGAGTCGGACACAACTGAGCAACTGAACTGAACTGAGTAATGTCAGAGAGGAATAGACAGACCATGGAGCAGCATGAAAAGATTTCCAAATCGTATACCTGATAAGGGATTAATGTCCAAGACATACCAAGAACTCCTACAGTTCAATAACAGAAGGAAAAAAAAATCAGTTTAAAAATAAGTAGAGGAATTGAGTAGACGTTTTCCCAAAGACATGCAGTTTTCCAACAGGTATTTTAAAAGATGTTCAGCATCGGTAATCACCAGGAAAATACACATCAAAACCACAGTGAGGTATTACCTCACAGCGGTCAGAGGGGCTGTTGTCAAAAACACAAGAGATAAGAGGATGTCGAGAAGGATGTGGAGAACAGAGGATGTGCACTGTCGGTGGGAATGTAAGTTGCTGCAGCCACTATGGGAAACAGGTTGGTAGATTCTCAAAATATTAAAAATAGAGCTACCATATGATCCAGCAATCCTGCTTCTGGGTATTTATCCAAAGGAAATGAAATTGGGATCTCAATGAGACATCTGTACTCTCATATCCGTTGTAACATTATTCACTGCAGCCAAGATATGGAAACGACCTAAATGTCTGACTACGGATGAATGGATAAAGAAGATATGGTTTGTCTAATGGTATATTGTCAGTCATGAATAAGAAGGAAGTACTGCCGTTCATGACAATGTAGATGGATCTTGAGGGCATTATACTAAGTGAAATAAGTCAGACATGTGGAATTTTTAAAAATTCCGACTCATAGAAACAGTAGAGTTATGGTTGGGGAGAAGGAAGTTGGGAGAAGTTGGCCAAAGTTTACAGACTCCCAGTTATAAGATGAGTAAGTTCTGGGGGCTTAATGTACAGCCTGGTGACTTGCTAAAAGAATAGGGCCCAAATGACCTCACCTCCCCCCACAAAATGGTAATTTTGTAAGTGATGGAGATGTTAGCTAATACTATGGTAGTCATCACTTTACAAATAGAAGTGTATTATTAGATCAGTACGTGTACACCTTACATTTGTGCAATGCTGTATGTCAGTTACATCTCAGTAAAGCTAGGAAAAAAAATGTTTTTTTCTCAGAAACTTGTGGTCTTCGTTATCAGATTAGAAAATTAAAAAAAAAAAGCTTCTTAAAAACCATAGAATTTTAGCTCTGTGAATATTTTTCCAGATTCAGTTTATGTGGTAAAGCCTGTTCTACATTTAACAGGGGAGATCTGGTTGGGGATAAAAATGTATAAATGTTTGGCCAGAAGAACTGGTATGTGGCCAAGCCATATGGATGCCTTCCATCTAGACGGTGTTGGGGCGGGCAGGGAGTGACTGGGTGAGAAACAGAGGGGCAGTGCCAGGGAGGGGCAGAGGGCCAGGATGCACAAATGGGCAACAGGGTCAGAGGCTCCTGAGGCACCCTGGATGCCCACGTGCATGCCAAGTCGCTTCATGTCTGACTCTGTGTGACCCTATGGACAGTAGCCCACCAGGCTCCTCTGTCCGTGGGATTCTCCAGGCAAGAATGCTGGAGTGGATTGCCATTCCCTTCTCCAGGGGATCTTCGTGACCCAGGGATGGAACCCGTGTCTCTTACATCTCCTGCATTGGCAGACGGGTTCTTTACCACTAGTGTCCCCTGGATGAGCAGGATGAAAATGTCATCCTATTTTGTTTCCCGAAAGCCAGGACTGGCTTCTTCTAGGACCCCTTTCCTTGGGTGCCAGCAGGAACTTTCTCAGCTTAAAGTTGCCCGTCTGCTGGTGGACTGAGGGACACAAGACCACCCAGACTCCCAGCGGGTCTTTCCCAGCACCAGGTCTCTGGCTTGCTGGGTTCAGATAAGGAGTTTACCAAATGGGCATCCAATAGGCCATCTTTAGAAAGCTCTCATTCCAAAATTCTATACCAATAAATCTCTTTCTTCCAGAATTTTAGAAATTTGCTTAGCTCATATGGATCTCCTAAGTAGAAGTCAGTGTCTTGCCCTCTAATAGGTAAACAACGTGTCCGATGAGAAGCGTTTCTGTTCACTGCCCTTCCTTCTTTCTGAGCCAGCGCTAGTGTCCCAGGGCAGGAGATAGGCTATAGAGCAACGCAACAAGAAACATCACATCTGTCTTTTGTTTGGCACCTGGAGGATGTCTGTAAGTGCAGGAAATTGAAAAGTACTTCTTGAAAACCATCAGACTTCAGCTCTGCAGATGGTTTCTGCCAACTTGAATCTTGTGTCTCATTGAACGTCACCTCTCCCATTCTTGTGTTTATCCTCCCTTCCCTCTGAGTCTCCTCTAGTAGAATAGTGAGAACAGAAGCCATAGGATCTTTTCACAGCCAAGACTTGGTGTTTCCTCTAAAGAAGACCCTATGAAAAGATGCAGGTCAGCTCCAGAGGCACTGGGCATTGAATTAAAAGAAAAAAAAATACAGGAAAGTGATTTGATCTCCTTAACCCCAGCCTGAGGTCTTGCACGACTTCACCATATGCATCAACTATCGTCTACAGGATTCTGTAACTGTCAATTCTAAGAATATACAGAGCGGTACATTTGTTTATATTCTACTTGCCACGTTTTTGACATTGAGTTGGAATAAGCTGGATTGAGAGGCTCGTTTTGTGGTTCTCTGTCAGTTACACCATGAGGATGGCAGGTCTGTTGCCAACTGCATAGCTATCACCTTTGCATCGCTTTTGTGTCAGAGACGGCACAGGCTGCTTCTAAAGCAACGTTGTCTTTTCTTTACAGAGTACTGCTAAAAGTCTACTCTCATCTGATCTTCAGTTTATATGAATTTCCATATATTATATAGAATACTTTTGCCTAAAACAGGGTTTGCAGCCTATTCAGAGCTGTGGACACAGTCTGCAAACTAGAAACCCATCTCTGTGTGAAATTCACTGACCTGGCCAGGGACTAAATCCTTCACCATCACTGCACTTTTGATCTACCCTTAACATGCAGGGATTTAAATAAACTACCAAAAATGCACAGTTACACCCATTGTATACATGTACTTTGGGAGAGAGCAGTTTACTTTTTGTGAATGGACACAGCTGATAATTTAAGAGCATGTCGTTAAAACTCAGTGTTTTACTCTGTATGGTGCCTGGGAGATTAGAGATACCCAGAAAGAATTTAATGACTGATGGATGAGTGAATATAAAATGTTGGGGGAAGGCAATGGCACCCCACCCCAGTACTCTTGCCTGGAAAATCCAATGGACAGAGTAGCCTGGTGGGCTGCAGTCCATGGGGTCACTAACAGTCAGACAGACTGAGCGACTTCACTTTCCCTTTTCTCTTTCATGCATTGGAGAAGGAAATGGCAACCCACTCCAGTATTCTTTCCTGGAGAATCCCAGGGATGGGGGAGCCTGGTGGGCTGCCGTCTATGGGGTCACACAGAGTCGGACACGACTGAAGTGACTTAGCAGCAGCAGCATGTCAGTGATGGTGGCATGGTGTTTCTGTCTGTGTTTGCTTATCAGTACAGTAAGTCCCGTACATATGAACCTTCAAGTTGTGAACTTTCAAAGATGCAAACATGCATTTTCATGTCCAGTCACATTGTTAGTTCACGCATCTGGCCTACATTGTCACTTTTGTGCATCCTCTTCAAATAGTTGTGCTTTTGTGCACTTTACTATACAGTACTGACTCTATACAGTAGTATGGTAGTGTATACAGTTCTGTATACACTCTACAGTAGTACAGTTTCTTTATTTCTTGATTGTTCACTCAATGCCAGCCCCCGTATACCAGCTGTCATGTTATACTACTGAACTTTTCAAGATAATGTCCTGTAAGTTTAAAAAAAAGTTGGCTTAAAGCTCAACATTCAGAAAACAAAGATCATGGCATCTGGTCCCATCATTTCATGGAAAATAGATGGGGAAATAGTGGAAACAGTGGCAGACTTTATTTTTTGGGGCTCCAAAATCACTGCAGATGGTGA
>SJYX01000190.1:0-44631 GCA_006410675.1 Oreotragus oreotragus
CCCGCCCCCTGCAGTTCTTCTGTCCATGGGATTTCCTGGCAAGAATACTGGAGTGGGTTGTCTTTTCCTCCTCCTGGTTATCTTCTCAACTCAGGGGTTCAAACCTGCATCTCTGGCATTGCAGGCAGATTTTTGAAGGCTGAGTCACCAGGGAAGCCCTTTGTTCAGTTCAGTTCAGTTCAGTTCAGTCGCTCAGTCATGTCCAACTCTGTAACCCCATGAATCGTGTCCAACTCTTTGTAACCCCATGAATCGCAGCATGCCAGGCCTCCCTGTCCATTACTAACTCCTGGAGTTCACCCAGACTCACGTGACCTGGGGAGTTGTTAGACAGTAACAAATAACTTATGCATATACATTAAATTAATTGTTTATTCTCTCAAGGTAAAGAATGGAAACTACTGTCTCAAATTGCCTTAAGAAATAAGAACAAGGGCAGTTAGTATATTTAGTGTAATTAAGTGTATTTAAAAGAATGGCCTTCTTATGTAAAAATGGACTGGGTCTCTGTTTGAGTACCTTGTTCATTACATTTTCTAAAGAACAGGCTCTCTCTTGACCAGGGTTTTGCTTGTGCCCAAGTGCTCAATACCTTACCTGGAAGGTAAGCATGTGGGAGCCTCAGGATTCCTGACTCAGTTCACAGATGCCACAAATATTTCCTCCCTGTAATGGGAAGACTCTCTAATTACACAGATGGTTGGATCCATTCCAGTCTTATGACTTTCCAAATTATTGATGTTAGAACACAACCCCCAAGAACAATTTCCAGGTATATGGCATCATAAAATATAAGCTAAATTAACTTGGCAAGCAGCTTCATACCCTGTAGCTGAATATTTGCTGGCTAATATTTGCACAACTCGTTACTACCCATTTTGTGTGTTTAGACAGCTTATAGCTCATTTCTCCCTGTAATTAGCATTTTATTTAGATGTGATCCTTTCTCTGCCCTCTGGCCCAGCCCTCAGGCAGGAGCTGGGGGTAGTCACTTACTGTGTGCTTGTTTATGGGGTGAATGACTTGCCTGTGTCTCCCTTCCAGGTTGCCTAGGGCAGTGACTACGTATTCTGGAACAGGTTATAGCTAACAGTTTTTCTCTACCTGCATGAGAAAAGAGTAAGCTTTCCTTCTTTCAAATTTTTAAATAGCTTTCAAGGATCACATCTCCATTACCAACCTGCCCAGCTCCATTATGATGGATTCTACGTGAAAACGCAGCTTAAAGCTTCCTCTGCCTACACAAAATCTTATATATCCTTGCTCTTGTTCAAGAGACTCATTTCTGGAGAAGGTAGAATCCATGTTCAATAAAACTACGAGTGAACCAGAGCCTCCTCTGTGACAAAGCCCATTTTGTGACCATTTGTTCTCTAGGGGAATTACTTTGGCATCTGTATTAGTGTGCTGGGGCTACGGCAATAACATAAATAAAAGAAAATATCACAAACCAGGTGGCTAAGCAGCAGAAATTTCATTTTCTCCCAGTTCTAGGGGCTGAAAGTTCAAGACCAAGGTGCTGGCAGGTTTGTTTCTTCTGAGGCAGCTCTCCTTGGCTTGCCGATGGCCGCCTCACTGGGTCCTCACATGGCCTTTCCTCTCTCTGTGCGTGTTTCTCTTGGTTCCATGTCTATGTTATGTCATCTGTGCAGGAAAAATTTACACCAGCTCTCATCATTCTTCATCTTGGGTAAGCCCTGGGGCAAGGAGATGGATGTATATTCTTTACTACGGGGGATTCAATAAGAAGTCTGAAGTTTTGTGTGCATTTTATTTAGGATAAAATGAAAAAGCAGAAGGGTACCATCTCTATTCTACCACATTCTATCTCTCTCTCCTCTCAGGGAGGAAAATCTTTTCTAGAAACCTTTCTGGCAGAATTTCCGTTCGTTCTCATTGACCAGAACAGCTCGATTATAAATGCGGTCCTAGCTGAGAACAGGGAGCTCTGGCCTCTGTAGCCTCTATATCGGAGGCAGGGCCCACCGAAATGGGGAAGAAGCAGAGGAGCCGCTGTTGTGCAGACAATCAACATCACTTCCACATATTTAACAGCGACGGATGTGGTCTTTCAGTAAAGTCTATGTTTTTATGTCAATTTTAGAAAATTCATTACTTTTTGTCCATGGTTCAATAATGCTAAATTTTATTACCCATTCCAATTTAATTTGTACTACATTGAAAATTACATAAGGAAAAGTTGTTCTGACAGAAGAACACAATATTGATGGAAATCATGATGACACAATGACTCTTCTGCAAAAAATATCCAGGCTTATTGCCATTGTTCTGGGCTCTACACTTGGAAAAGCAAGCCGAAGTTACACTTTTTTTTTTTCCCCATGGCAGTTGAGTTCTGCTTGGAGCTGAGGTCAGTTCACTAACCCAAGATTAACATCTAGCCATTAAAATACCATTACTGTGTAAGGGAGACATATGTCTCCCTATTGAAACAAAATAATTCACCAAGTAAATTTATGTCAAAGAAGGCTAAGAATGGTGCTCTTCTGTATGGATCTCTGAGTTTTCCTGCTCTTTGATTGTGATCAGAAGTGTACACAAATCACTAGGTTTATTTACAATGTCCCTGGCAAATGGCTGTGTTTCTTGTAAGACCAAAGAAGATTTCACATTCTCTCCAAAGAACTAAAACAAAGACACTGGTAACCTAGGAATCATGTGTACACACACACACACACACACACACACACACACACTCCCAAATGCAAGCACTCTTACACACTCCCTCAGACACTTTTTTCCTCACCATATTCCAAGCCACCAAAGAGAAGGGTACTGCTGAAGTTAGTCTGATATATTCAGTTTGAATATATTCCAAATTTCTCCAGCTTCTTTCCCCCTCATTTCTCAGATCTGAATATAGTTATAGCAACTGTAATTTGGATAGACTAGAAGAGAACAGAACCATCATCTCCCTTTTCTTTTTCTTCTTTTTTTGAAGTATAGATGATTTACAATGCCATATTACTTTCAGGTACACAACATAGAGATTCAACATTTTTATAGATCATACTCCTTTTAAAGTTATTACAAGATAGTGGCTGTATTTCCCTGCGTTGTGCAATGTATCCTTGTTGCGTATTCATGGCAGCCACTATGGAAAATAGTTTGGAAGTTCCTCAAAGAACTAAAAATAGAACTACCATATGATCCAGCAATTCCACTCTTGGGCATACATCTGAAGTAGATGAAAATGCGAATTTGAAAAGATAAATGCATGTCAATGCTTACTGTAATGTTATTTACAAAAGCCAAGACATGGAAGCAAAGTGTCCGTCACCTCCCTTTTCTTAAAAGCATAATTCTGTTCATACAACTTAATTTAAAATGTGTTCTTGGACGCTTTGTATTGAGTCTATGATCTCCTAAGCCTTTAGGGTTTGTTTTTCAATCCTGATGCTACTGTTAAGCCCTGTCTCCCAAAAGAAATGTACAGAGGAAGCTGGGTTTGGGGAGTTGGGTTTGGAAAAGGTCATTCAATCACTCTCATTCCCTCTCTCTCCCTTTAGCTGATTTCTCCTTGGTCTCTTGCCTGTGCTCCGGACTCAAATTCACCAGCTAAACTAACAGCTTCTTGTCTTTCTAGTTGGCATCTACAGCATCACATTTTTGTAATGATGGCTCACTACTGTCTGTATGCTCATTTAGACAGAGCTCCTGACCAGTAGGCTTCCCAAGTGGTGTTAGTGGTAAAAACAAACAAAAAACCCACCTGCCAATGCAGGAGACACAAGAGACGCAGATTTGATCCCTGGGTGGGGAAGATGCCCTGGAGGAGGAAATGGCGATCCACTCCAGTATTCTTGCCTGGAGAATCCCATGGACAGAGGAGCCTGGTGGGCTACAGCCCATGGGGTCCCAGAGTCAGACACGGCTGAGCACACACACCCACGCTACCTGACCAGTGTGCTGGAGGAGAAAGTAACGGATGTCAGTGCTTACGAGATCTGGGGTATGATCCTCCTGCTCTCTCTACTCAAGGGACCATGGATGCCTTGTCCTTCAGGAGGTGCAGAAGTTTTGAGTACTGTTTATGCAGTTGTTTCTCATCATTTAAGTACTTCTCTGTGTCTTCAGTCAAATATATTATTAACAAAATACTTTATAGTAAACCTAGCTGTTAATCATCACCTATCTGTCTAGTCTTTCAATAGTTTTATGTGATTTAGTCTTAATAGAATATTGTAAATTAATGTTCATACTTAATTAATGTCAAAGAACATTTACTTCTCAAAATTGAAAATATTTCCAGTTTAAGAGGTGGATAAACACTTGTAGTAGTACAAGATTTTTCTGATTTGTTTTTGATTCTCTTCCATTATTGTTAGAATTCCATTTTTAATATTTTTTTGACTGTCTGTAAAGAGTCATTCCAAAGGAGATCAGCCCTGGGTGTTCTTTGGAAGGAAGGATGCTAAAGCTGAAACTCTAGTACTTTGGCCACCTCATGTGAAGAGTTGACTCACTGGAAAAGACTCTGATGCTGGGAGGGATTTGGGGGCAGGAGAAAAAGGGGACAGAGGATGAGACGGCTGGATGGCATCACCGACTCACGNAGCTGAAACTCTAGTACTTTGGCCACCTCATGTGAAGAGTTGACTCACTGGAAAAGACTCTGATGCTGGGAGGGATTTGGGGGCAGGAGAAAAAGGGGACAGAGGATGAGACGGCTGGATGGCATCACCGACTCACGAGTTTGAGTGAACTCCAGGAATTGGTGATGGATAGGGAGGCCTGGCGTGCTGCGGTTGCAAAGAGTCGGATACGACTGAGTGACTGAACTGAACTGAACTGAAAGAGTCATGAATTACAATAACGTAACCGTCTCTTTTAGCTGTGATTATGATTTATCAATAAAAATGCTCTATATGAATGTTTTTAGATTGATTACCATCACATAAAAAACCAATTAGATCTGAGGTCATCTCTCATTACATCGTATAGTTTAAAGCACTGCTTGGGCAACAAGGTGATGATTTTCAATTTTCCTAAATCATTGCATGATATTCTTTTACTGAAGAATCACTCTCTACATTGGACTTACTGGTGGTGGTGGTGGAGTTTAGGGGCTCAGTCGTGTCCAGCTCTTTGCGACCCCACAGACTATATCTGCCAGGCTTCTCTGTCCATGGGGTTTCCCAGGCAAGAATACAGGAGTGGGTTGCCATTTCCTTCTCCACTATATCTTCCTGACCCAAGGATCGAACCCCAGTCTCCTGCATTGCAGGCAGATTCTTGACCATCTGAGCTACTAGGGAAACCCACATAGATGAAAATGCTAATTTGAAAAGATAAATGCATGTCAATGCTTACTGTAATGTTATTTACAAAAGCCAAGACATGGAAGCAAAGTGTCCGTCACCTCCCTTTTCTTAAAAGCATAATTCTGTTCATACAACTTAATTTAAAATGTGTTCTTGGACGCTTTGTATTGAGTCTATGATCTCCTAAGCCTTTAGGGTTTGTTTTTCAATCCTGATGCTACTGTTAAGCCCTGTCTCCCAAAAGAAATGTACAGAGGAAGCTGGGTTTGGGGAGTTGGGTTTGGAAAAGGTCATTCAATCACTCTCATTCCCTCTCTCTCCCTTTAGCTGATTTCTCCTTGGTCTCTTGCCTGTGCTCCGGACTCAAATTCACCAGCTAAACTAACAGCTTCTTGTCTTTCTAGTTGGCATCTACAGCATCACATTTTTGTAATGATGGCTCACTACTGTCTGTATGCTCATTTAGACAGAGCTCCTGACCAGTAGGCTTCCCAAGTGGTGTTAGTGGTAAAAACAAACAAAAAACCCACCTGCCAATGCAGGAGACACAAGAGACGCAGATTTGATCCCTGGGTGGGGAAGATGCCCTGGAGGAGGAAATGGCGATCCACTCCAGTATTCTTGCCTGGAGAATCCCATGGACAGAGGAGCCTGGTGGGCTACAGCCCATGGGGTCCCAGAGTCAGACACGGCTGAGCACACACACCCACGCTACCTGACCAGTGTGCTGGAGGAGAAAGTAACGGATGTCAGTGCTTACGAGATCTGGGGTATGATCCTCCTGCTCTCTCTACTCAAGGAACCATGGATGCCTTGTCCTTCAGGAGGTGCAGAAGTTTTGAGTACTGTTTATGCAGTTGTTTCTCATCATTTAAGTACGTCTCTGTGTCTTCAGTCAAATATATTATTAACAAAATACTTTATAGTAAACCTAGCTGTTAATCATCACCTATCTGTCTAGTCTTTCAATAGTTTTATGTGATTTAGTCTTAATAGAATATTGTAAATTAATGTTCATACTTAATTAATGTCAAAGAACATTTACTTCTCAAAATTGAAAATATTTCCAGTTTAAGAGGTGGATAAACACTTGTAGTAGTACAAGATTTTTCTGATTTGTTTTTGATTCTCTTCCATTATTGTTAGAATTCCATTTTTAATATTTTTTTGACTGTCTGTAAAGAGTCATTCCAAAGGAGATCAGCCCTGGGTGTTCTTTGGAAGGAAGGATGCTAAAGCTGAAACTCTAGTACTTTGGCCACCTCATGTGAAGAGTTGACTCACTGGAAAAGACTCTGATGCTGGGAGGGATTTGGGGGCAGGAGAAAAAGGGGACAGAGGATGAGATGGCTGGATGGCATCACCGACTCACAAGTTTGAGTGAACTCCAGGAATTGGTGATGGATAGGGAGGCCTGGCGTGCTGCGGTTGCAAAGAGTCGGATACGACTGAGTGACTGAACTGAACTGAACTGAAAGAGTCATGAATTACAATAACGTAACCGTCTCTTTTAGCTGTGATTATGATTTATCAATAAAAATGCTCTATATGAATGTTTTTAGATTGATTACCATCACATAAAAAACCAATTAGATCTGAGGTCATCTCTCATTACATCGTATAGTTTAAAGCACTGCTTGGGCAACAAGGTGATGATTTTCAATTTTCCTAAATCATTGCATGATATTCTTTTACTGAAGAATCACTCTCTACATTGGACTTACTGGTGGTGGTGGTGGAGTTTAGGGGCTCAGTCGTGTCCAGCTCTTTGCGACCCCACAGACTATATCTGCCAGGCTTCTCTGTCCATGGGGTTTCCCAGGCAAGAATACAGGAGTGGGTTGCCATTTCCTTCTCCACTATATCTTCCTGACCCAAGGATCGAACCCCAGTCTCCTGCATTGCAGGCAGATTCTTGACCATCTGAGCTACTAGGGAAACCCACACTGAACTTATTATTTTCCACCAAATCATTTGTCTCTGCAGCCAAGTCATCCCAGCCTTGAAGATCCTTCTTTTAACACTTCCTTGTGTTACAATGACATTTTTGGACTATTTTCCTGCTACAAAAGCTGAGTTGAATTGTTACTGCAGAGATCATAAGGCTTTCATGAGATGGCAAAAGACTCCCTCCTCCAACAGCCTTATCTTCTGCTTTTATAAATCTCAATTCAAAACTAATAATTCTCCTCACCACAGAGCAGGCTGTTTCTAATTCATCCAACTTTATTTCAAGTTAAGAGACTCGGTACATGTCCAATTACCACTGTGATGAATACTACAGGAATTCTCAAAACTATACAACAAAAATGCCATCTATGGTAGTAGATGTTTTAGGTTTTAAATCTGTGTCAGTTTAGGACCAGAACAAGGAAGGAGTTTGGATGCACATTCTTGGAAATAGGTTTCGAGTCATAAGACAGGTTATCCCATGTTGCCTTTATTGGAGAACAGTGAGCATTGCCAAGAAGCTCTCAGCAACCCCCGCTTCCATCCCTCACACAGATTTAGCCTAATAAAAATGGCCTATTTCCCAAATCTGTACTCTATTAGTTTTCAGCTTTCTTTTTCCCCTGTGAAAAAAGAATAGTGATTTTAGTTTTTTGCTACTGCTTTAACAAATGAGTCTGACAGCAAACTCCGAAACGAAATGACTTTTCTTCCCTTAATGTCATTCGTAAATCATCTCTTATGACAGCACATTTTGCATTATGCTGGATATTAGCAGGAAAAGGTGAGTCAGAAAGAGAGTCTGAAAAAGCAGAAATTCCAGCGACTTCAACTGCCTTGGTAGAAGAGATGGTGCATAGGGCTCAGGAGGACAGAGTTTGTTCAAGCTATAGAAAAATGACTTACTTCTAGCTTCTGCTGTCTGAAGCAACCTTGTGAAGATAGGGGTGGAGTGACAGGTTTAGGAAGAACTTACCTGAAAGACAATGTCTCCCTGGAAAGGATGTCTAAGGATGGTTGGGAAACTGTTAAAAGTTCCCTCAAAATAGGATCACGACTGCCTGCCTTAGAAGATTTGGCTACAGATTTTCTTAGAGTCCTGGTAGAGGTGGGGTTTGTGGGGACTTTCAGTTGGCTGACTCTAGACTGAGCCTTTGACAATGGACTGAGTGCTCAGATGTACTGATCTTTTAGAAAGAAGGAATAGATACACCTTGGCTCATCACCAATGGGAGAGACTTGGTCCCCGCTTTGGAGGGTGACTCTTGGAATAGACTTAACTCTTAGTGTCATAGCTTCTTAGGACTGCTATAGCAAGCTATCACAGATGGGCTGGCTCAAAATAACAGAAGTGTATTTTCTTACAGTTCTGGAGACTCAAAGACCAAAATCAAGCTGTCAGCAGGGTTGGTTCTGTTTTGGAGGCTCTGTGGGAGAACTGATATCCATGCCTCCCTCTCAGCTTCTGCTGGTTGGCAGCAATCCTTGGAATTCCTTGGCTGGTACATGCATCACTCTTAACATCTACTTCTGGCAATATCCTGAGTTCTCCTCTCCGGGTCTCTGTTCAAATTTCCCCCTTCTTATAAGGATACCAGCCAACAGAGTAGGTCCCGTTTTTAATACAGTTTGAACTTAATGATACTTGCAAAGACTATCTCCAGATAAGGTCATGTTCACAGTTACGGGAGTTAAGGCTTGAACATATCCTTTGGTGGGAGACACAATTCTATTCAGTATGCTTACCATTGCTTTATCAGGAAGAAGCCTGCTGATGCCTATCAGTTCAGTTCAGTTCAGTCGCTCAGTCATGTCTGACTCTTTGCAACCCCATGAATCACAGCATGCCAGGCCTCCCTGTCCATCACCAACTCCCAGAGTTCACTCAGACTCGTGTACATCGAGTCCGTGATGCCATCCAGCCATCTCATCCTCGGTTGTCCCCTTCTCCTCTTGCCCTCAATCCCTCCCAGCATCTAAGTCTTTTCCAATGAGTCAACTTTTCACATGAGGTGGCCAAAGTACTGGAGTTTCAGCTTTAGCATCATTCCTTCCAAAGAAATCCCAGGGTTGATCTCCTTCAGAATGGACTGGATGGATCTCCTTGCAGTCTAAGGGACTCTCAAGAGTCTTCTCCAGCACCACAGTTCAAAAATATCAATTCTTCAGAGCTCAGCCTTCTTCACAGTCCAACTCTCACATCCATACATGACCACAGGAAAAACCATAGCCTTGACTAGACGGATCTTAGTCAGCAAAGTAACGTCTCTGCTTTTGAATACGCTATCTAGGTTGATCATAACTTTTCTTCCAAGGAGTAAGCATCTTTTAATTTCATGGCTGCAATCACCATCTTCAGTGATTTGGGAGCCCCCAAAAATAAAGTCCACGGTTTCCCCATCTATTTCCCATGGAGTGATGGGACCAGATGCCATGATCTTTGTTTTCTGAATGTTGAGCTTTAAGCCAACTTTTTCACTCTCCTCTTTCACTTTCATCAAAAGGCTTTTTAGTTCCTCTTCACTTTCTGCCATAAGGGTGGTATCATCTGCATATCTGAGGTTATTGACATTTCTCCCGGCAATCTTGATTCCAGCTTCTGTTTCTTTCAGTCCAGCGTTTCTCATGATGTACTCTGCATAGAAGTTAAATAAGCAGGGTGACAATATACAGCCTTGACATACTCCTTTTCCTATGTGGAACCAGTCTGTTGTTCCATGTCCAGTTCTAACTGTTGCTTCCTGACCTGCATACAGGTTTCTCAAGAGGCAGGTTAAGTGGTCTGGTATTCCCATCTCTTTCAGAATTTTCCACAGTTTATTGTGATCCACACAGTCAAAGGCTTTGGCATAGTCAATCAAGCAGAAATAGATGTTTTTCTGGAACTCTCTTGCTTTTTCCATGATCCAGTGGATGTTGGCAATTTGATGTCTAGTTCCTCTGCTTTTTCTAAAACCAGCTTGAACATCAGGGAGTTCACGATTCACGTATTGCTGAAGCCTAGCTTGGAGAATTCTGAGCATTACTTTACTAGCATGTGAGATGAGTGTAACAGCTTCTGCAAAAACCATGCACGTACCACATGCTGTATGGACTTGTGCTTTTGAGACCCAGCAGAGCCTGGAAAGTGCCTCGGCCTCTCTCCTCCAGTCTTTGCTCATTTCTTTCCACCATAGGGATGGGTCTGGAGTCTGGGCTGAATAGCCATCAACTGATTTCTTTCTATTGGTATATTGGCTTTAGAAAAAGCAGAGGACACAAAGGTGGTTTCAATTTAGAGACTCTGCCAAAATGATTTCAACATTTACCCCATGGGTTGCAATGCATATTTTGAAAAAATTAAAAGAGAAAGTACTGGATCATGACAGAAAGTGTAGCATCTGTTAGTCTTCAGTGGAAGCATGTATTTGGGTTCCTGAACTCTGAATCTGAAGGAGGATAAAGGAAGCTAGGAAGAGAGGTAGCTGCAATGAGCTCGATGTCCCAGGAGCTGTGGTTACTCCAAACAGCCTGGTATCCACATAGACACCAGGCCATCAGCTGACTTTTACATGAGGCATTCGAGGGGCCTCCCAGGTCGCTTAGACAGTAAAGAAACTGCCTGCCAATGCAGGAGACCTGAGTTCAATCCCTAGGTCAGGAAGATCCCGTGGAGAAGGAAATGGCTACCCACTCCAGTATTCTTGCCTAGGAAACCCCATGGAGAGAGGAACCTGGCAGGCTACAGCTAACACTTTCGTTCTTCAAGGGGGTTGAACAAAATATATAGAAATCCTAACCAGTGGAGTGACAGTCAGCCTCCAGAGCAAAGTCTGTGCTGGGACAATGTAATTAGAATCACTTATCCTTGTCCTCTGTGGAAGAAAGAAGGACCTTAAAGTCTAGGCTAAAGTTGGGGTCTAGAGGCCAACGTCAGCTAAGCCCTACCACTTACCAATCATGGTTTTTGGAAAGCAGCTGATGGAAATCTACTGAAGATATCTCACTTTATATGGACTTCCCTGGTGGTCCAGTGGTTGGGAATCTGCCTGCCAAGGTAGGGGACATGAGTTCAATCCCTTGTCCAGGAGGATTCCATGTGCCATGGGGCAACTAGGCTCATGTATCACAGCCAGTGAAGCCTGAGCGCCCTGGGGCCTGTGCTCTTCAATAACAGAAACCACCACAACAAGAAGCCCACACATCACAACTAAAGAAAGCCCACACATAGCAAGGAAGACCTGGGGAAACAAAAAATAAATAAACGAGATTTTAGAAAAAGATACCAAAGGTCAGCTAGTCAAAGCTATGGTTTGTCCAGTGGTCATGTATGGAGTGAGAGTTGGACTATAAAGAAAGCTGAGTGCAGAAGAATTGATGCTTTTGAACTGTGGTGTTGGAGAAGACTCTTGAGAGTCCCTTGGACTGGAAGGAGATCCAACCAGTCCATCCTAAAGGAGATCAGTCCTGGGTGTTCATTGGAAGGACTGATGTTGAAGCTGAAACTCCAATACTCTGGCCACCTAATGTGAAGAGCTGACTCATTTGAAAAGACCCTGATGCTGGGAAAGATTGAGGGCAGGAGGAGTAGAGGATGACAGAGGATGAGATGATTGGATGGCATCACCGACTCAGTGGACATGGGTTTGGGTGGACTCTGGGTGTTGGTGATGAACAGGGAGGCCTGGCGTGCTGTGTGGTACATGGGGTTGCAAAGAGCTGGACACAGCTGAGCGACTGAGCTGACTGACCTCACTTTGTAGACAAAGGAAAGGTAGAGAAGGGTCTCATCATGGGAGAGCAGTGGGGCTGTGATCCCCTGAGCTGGGAGGTGCCTCCTTTCATGAGAAGAGCTGGAGAGACCGTGGAGCTGACACTGCTGCTGATTGTGCCCACTTTGATGTCTGTGGTAAAGTCATGGCGAGGCAGTATTTAACAACACTTTTTAAAGCTGAGAAGTGAAAAATGCAGTCAATGTTTTTATTGGATACCCTGGAAACGAAAACATAACGAACCCAAACCAAGCAAGGGAAAAACTAAGCAACCCACCAGTTCCTTCCCTGGCCCATCACCAGACAAATAAAATGAACATTGTGCTGAAGTCAACCTGAGTTGGGAAACACTGGATTCAACCAGATGGGTTAGCAAGTAAATGGAGCCAGAGGGTGTTAACGTGACACTTGGATCAGTCTGGACCTGCTAACTGACCACTCTGCTTTGTCCTCACCTGCAAAATGGGCAGGTATTGCCCTCACAGTGTTAGCAAACCAAACTCGGGTCCTTGTGCCCACTCAAAGTCAAGTCAATGTACTCTGTTGTCTGTCATGGCAAAGACACCGGCTGTTGTGAAGGGACGTGCAGTGTGTATTGCACTTATTGCAGGTGCTAAGCAAGCAGTGCCAGTATCCACTGTTCAAAAGACTTGTACTCGAAGCTTTCCAGGGAAAGGTTTCTAAAGACAGGGTGAGGGAGGGGCATTGTGGGGTGCGTGACCAGCTCATGGACATTCTTCTAGCTGGCTGGTGGTGAGGAGTCAGCATCGTCAACCTTCTGGTTCCAACTGGTCTGGGGTCTACCTGCTCATAGCCAGCATACAGGTCACTTTCCACCTGCTGGGGGTTTCCGTACCTTTAAAACAGCTCAACAGACATGGCTCAGGGGATTGCCTCTGTCCATGGGGATTCTCCAGGGAAAAGTACTGGAGTGGGTTGCCATGCCCTCCTCCAGGGAATCTTCCCAACTCAGGGATCGAACACAGGTCTCCCCCATTGCAGGTGGATTCTTTACAAGCTGAGCCACCAGGGAAGCCCAAGAATACTGGAGTGGGTAGCCTATCCCTTCTCCAGGGGATTGTCCTGACCCAGGAATTGAACCAGGGTCTCCTGCATTGCAGGTAGAATCTTTACCAGCTGCGCAACCAGGGAAGCCCAGCTATCAGACCTTAAGGTCCTTGTCTTTGTTTAATGGCTAAACTATTATTATTTTGTCTTGCTTGACTGTTTTCCTTTATTTCTACATTTTCTTGTTTCTCTGATTAAATTTGCTCTTTGAAACTTGGGGAAGGCCTAGGAGGCTGTAGTTTTCTGCAACCTAGAGGCAGGTGGAAGACCCTGCGTGGAGTCTGTTCTGGGAAGGCCCCGTAGGGTCCTTCTTGGTTACAATAGGGCTTTAGCCCTGAAAGCATGAATGTGTGTCGTCGCTCAGTCGTGTCCTACTCTTTGTGATCCCATGGACTGTAGCCTACGAGGCTCCTCCGTCCATGGGATTTTCCAGACAAGAGTACTAGAGTGGGTTGCCATTGCCTTCTCCAGGGGATCTTCCCCACCCAGGGATCGAACCCAGGGTCTCCTGCATTGCAGGAAGACACTTTACCCTTTAAACCACCAGGGAAGCCTGAATTGATACATAGCGAGTATTGGGGCTTTCCTTGTGGCTCAGCTGGTAAAGAATCTGCCTGCAATGTAGGAGACCTGGGTTCAACCCCTGGGTTGGGAAGATCCCCTGGAGAAGGGAAAGGCCACCCACTCCAGTATTCTGGCCTGGGGAATTCCATGGAGTGCTTATTGTGGTGATTGCTGTTATTAAGTGGAAATTTTCTTTATATCTCTCACATCTCCAAGAGCCTCTTCTTTAAAGGGTTTCTACTCATACTTCCTTTATTCCATTTGTTTATTTTTCATGTTGTAAATGAGATATTTGCTCTAGTGAAAAATTTAGGAAACGTTAAGTGTAAAAAGAACACCCATGCACAAGCACTGCTGTTTTTGTCATATTTTAATTTTTTTAAATTCATACAGATTATTATTTTTATAAAATTGGGGTCATACATATGCCTGTTTTTAAACTCAGCATTACGCTTTGAAAACTGTTCTACGTCGTTGAATATTCTTTGCAAATGCATATGATTTAAAACACATGAAGGGAGAGCACCAGACGAGGACAAAGGCAGAGACCAGGGTGATGCATCTACAAGCTTCAAAGAGCAAATTTAATTTAAAGAAATTTAAATTTAATTTAATTTAAAGAAACATCAAAGAGCGCCAGCCAACCAGCAGGAGTTGGGTGAGAACGTGGAACAGAGTCTCCTTCTCTGCTCCTAGAAGGAACCAAGCCTGTTAACACCCTGGTCTTGGTTTTCTAGTCTCCAGAATTGTCTTGCTTCAAGGGTTGCAGAACACCAAGAGATCATTTGAACACCACAGCGACGGGGCTTTCTGAGAGCTTCATGAGTGGGTCATCCCGTGAATCTGATACGTCAGTGGTTTCAGCTCTTGTCTATGGCACATTCATGGTCCAGCACATGCCAACCAAGAAGGCGGGTATTAAGACAGCTCATTCCCTGTCTTCTGTCTTCCTGAGGATGAAGACAAGTTATAATTAAAAGGTCAGACAGTCAAGCATAATAATAAGCCAGTAGGGGCTTGCCTGGTGGCTTAATGGTTAAGAATGCGCCTTCCGCTGCAGGGATTGCAGGTTCAGTCTGGGCTGGGGGACAATTAAGCCCACCACCACAACCACTGAGCCCACATGCTCCGGAGCCACAGGCTGCACCCAGAGAAGCACCTGTGTGCTGCAACTCGGGGAAGACTGCACGCTGCAGTGCAGATCGAGTACATCCCCCCCAAAAAACAAAACAACTGACAAAAGGCAAGCAGAGAAACCGAGAATTGCCGCGTATTTGGAAAAGAACTTCTGAATACTTTGGAGAACGCTGATGGTAGAGAGAGCTTTGTGGCAGGGTCCAATTGCACCTACTTTAACAAGCCTAGTTGACATTTAAAATTCCAAACGCACCCTCTTTCTGCCTCCCCTGATGGGAATCAACAGTCTCATATGTTTTCTATGTCTTCCTAGGCTTTTTTATCTTTTCCACTGGTCTATCCTACAGGGGTTTTGGATATCCTTTGGCAAGTTTCTGATTTTCTGATTTTTTTTTATTGATAACTCATTTAAGTTTTATTTTGAAACCAAAGCTGATACTGGTCCCTGGGCCACACTCTGAGAAGAAAGATTGTAGACATAAGATGATTAGGGTAAACAATCACTTATTGATAGGTATATAGTTTTTTGACTTTAAAAAATAAGTCTCTGATGAGACTTGTATTTAAATTTTTCCTAATTTTCTGGACATTGAATTGGTAGGTCAGAGACTCTTAAAACTTACTATCAAGTGCTTCTGTAAAGGCTGTGGTCCCACTAACAACATTAAGGGGGCTTCTCAGGTGGCACTAGCGGTAAAGAACCCACCTGCCAATGCAGGAGGCATAAGAGACACAGGTTTGATCCCTGGGTCAGGAAGAGCCCCTGGAGGAGGGCGTGGCAATCATTCCAGTATTCTTGCCTGGACAGTCCCCACAGAGGAGCTGGAGGGCTATAGTCTGTAGAGTCACAAAGAGTTGGCCATGACTGAAGTGAATGGGCACAAGCATCCTCTCCAACTTCAAGACCACAGTGGTTGCTATAATTTGAATTTCTCTGACCCCTCTACCATCAGCTGGAGAAATCTCTCTGCTTTTAAGGACTCACTGGAAATGGCAACCCACTCCAGTATTCTTGCCTGGAAAATCCCTTGCCAGAGGAGCCTGGTAGGCTACAGTCCATGGGGTGGCAAAGAGTTGGACACGACTGAGCAACTTCAGTTTGGATTACCTTGTGCCTCCTTAAATAACCTAGGATAATCTTCCAATTTCAAGGTCAAAGGAGCCATGTCACATAACACGATTCTATGAAGCAATTATCTCATCATATTCACAGGGTCTGGGGAGTAGGGTAAGACATCTTTGGGGGTCCCACTTAGAAATTCTACTTATACTATTCAAGTAAAAATTGTTATTTTCTCTTCGCTCTCTGTCTTAACTGTTTCAGTTCTTCTGTAATAATCTTGTGCCTATGGACTGTAACATTTTTAACCCTGTTTTTTTCTTTCCTGTTTAATCTGAAATGTTAGGGTTAATGATGTTCCCGAAACACTCAAACTAAGAACCAAAACGCAACAAATGAATTATAAATTAAAAATTGCTTTGATGTCCAAGACTATCACTGCTCTGCACACTTGCTAACAGTCTCTAGGGGTGAGCAAATGGATGTGCTTTTGCTCTGAGGTTTAAATATTTCTATTTAATTTTGAAAGTTCCTTTGGATGGAAGTTTTTGCATGGGAGAGCATAAACCATTTTCCAGCATGTCTGGAATCTGACCTGTTCCAGGTTCATGACACCTCTGGATGGTTGGTAGCAATGCAAACTTGTTAATAAGTGAACTTGTTAATAAGTTAATAAGCAAACATTAATAAGTGAACTCACTAATGCTGTTGCCTGCAGAATCATATAAGCACTGAGAAAATATTGTCTGTTAGGATTCAGGCCATGCTGCTTTTATCATGAGATGATTCTGTCTTGACATCCTCAACTGGAGGTGGTATTGCCACACACCACACATTATAGAAAAATGTTCTTCATTGGTTAGAAAAAAGAAAAGAAAAGAAAGTGAAGTCATTCAGTCATGTCCAACTCTTTGTGACCCCATAGACAGTAGCCTACCAGGCTTCCCTGTCCATGGGATTTTCCAGGCAAGAGTACTGGAGTGTGTTGCCATTTCCTTCTCCAAGGGATCTCCCTGACCCAGGGATCAAACTCAGGTCTCCCGCATTGCAGGAAGACGCTTTACCCTCTGAGCCACCAGGTTTCAAAGCCATGATTTTTCCAAATACAAGATTACAAAAACTCCCTTTCTAATAATTCTGTCATTTAGATGCATTTGTTTTGACTCAGGAAATGGAGAAGCTTCTATGTTTGGGTATTTCACTACAACTTCACCAACTGTCAAAATTCTTATTGAAAGAAACTTTGTTAATTTGATAGATGAGAAATGATATCTCAGTTTGAGTGAGGCAGAATATTTTATGCCAATTAGTCATTTTTGTTTCTTCTCCTGATTCTGTTCTTGTCCATTTTCATTGGTTTGTAACCACTTAATATCAGAGTGTTGATATTTTATCCTGACATTTCTTTTTTCAACTTTTAAAATTTGTATTGGAGTATAGCCAATTGGGCATCCCTGGTGGTTCAGATGGTAAAGAATCTGCCTGTGATGTTGGAGACCTGGGTTCGATAACTGGGTTGGGAAGATCCCCTGGAGGAGGAAATGGCAACCCATCCCAGTATTTTTGCCTGCAGAATCCCATGGACAGAGGAGCCTGGAGGTGCATTGCAGGAAGACGCTTTACCCTCTGAGCCACCAGGTTTCAAAGCCATGATTTTTCCAAATACAAGATTACAAAAACTCCCTTTCTAATAATTCTGTCATTTAGATGCATTTGTTTTGACTCAGGAAATGGAGAAGCTTCTATGTTTGGGTATTTCACTACAACTTCACCAACTGTCAAAATTCTTATTGAAAGAAACTTTGTTAATTTGATAGATGAGAAATGATATCTCAGTTTGAGTGAGGCAGAATATTTTATGCCAATTAGTCATTTGTGTTTCTTCTCCTGATTCTGTTCTTGTCCATTTTCATTGGTTTGTAACCACTTAATATCAGAGTGTTGATATTTTATCCTGACATTTCTTTTTTCAACTTTTAAAATTTGTATTGGAGTATAGCCAATTGGGCATCCCTGGTGGTTCAGATGGTAAAGAATCTGCCTGTGATGTTGGAGACCTGGGTTCGATAACTGGGTTGGGAAGATCCCCTGGAGGAGGAAATGGCAACCCATCCCAGTATTTTTGCCTGCAGAATCCCATGGACAGAGGAGCCTGGAGGAGTATGGTCCATCAAGTTGCAAAAAGTTGGATATGAACTGAAGTGACTTAGCTTGTAAAGCCAATTAGCAAATAATATTGTGAACAGTGAAGGGACTCAGCCATACATATACATGTATCCATTTTCCCCACGTGAAGGACAGGGAAGGCTGGTGTGCTGGAGTCTATGGGGTCGTAGAGTTGGACATGACTGAGCAACTGAACAACAACAATTTCCCCCCAAACTCCTCTCCCATCTAGGCTGCCNGTGAAGGGACTCAGCCATACATATACATGTATCCATTTTCCCCACGTGAAGGACAGGGAAGGCTGGTGTGCTGGAGTCTATGGGGTCGTAGAGTTGGACATGACTGAGCAACTGAACAACAACAATTTCCCCCCAAACTCCTCTCCCATCTAGGCTGCCACATAAAATTGAGCAGAGTCCCCTACGCTATACAGTAGCTCTTTGTCCATTTTAAGTATATTCATAGCAGCTTGTACATATCCATCCCAAAGTCCCTAATATCCCTTCCCCCCATCTTTCCCTCCCACAGCCATAAGTTCATTCTCTAAGTCTGATTCTCTGTGATATTTCTGACATACATTTTGTCTCATGGTATGCTTTAACATTTTGCTTTCTTTTTTTTTTTGACATTTGGACATTTCAAAGTTTTATGAGAGGTTTTTGTTTTTTTTTCATTTGTGATTTCTCCCACCATTTTCTTTGCTCAGAAATTTGCTTTTTCATCCCAAGATCAGCTAAATTTCCCCCTAGGCTTATCATTGTTTACATTTTTTTGATCCAATTTCTTTCAAAGTATAATATGAGGTTGGGACCCTACATTTGGGACCCAACCTATAATATGAGGTTGGGACCCTACATTTGGGACCCTACATTTTAGAGGTTGGGTCCCTCTAAATACTTAATTTGTTCTAAACTATTTTACAAATAATTATTTTCCTTTTTGTAATGATTTTAATGCCATCTTATATAATAGACTGAATTCTCCTTTATATATTCAGGAGTGTTTAAGGGTGTCTGCTTTGTCTCACTGACTTGTCTGATAATTCTTCAGTCAGAAGCATTCTTTGTTAAATTATACCTTTATATGTATTCTCAAATATCTGCTAAAAGGAAGAATTGTTCTTCACCATTTTTCCAAAAAATACGACTATTTTTCCATATACAATTGAGAGTCAATTTTCAAGTTTCACTTAAACATTTTTGTTGCAGTGATATATAAATCAGTTTGGAGAGAGAATTAACGTCTTCACTACATTGAGTCTTTCAATCCAGAAATGTTAAGAGTCTATATAGTCTTTTTATGCTGTTCCATAAAGTCTTTGCTTTTCTCATATGTCTCATACATATCTCATTGATTTATAAAAAGAGAATTCTTATTACTTAATTGGTATTTTAAGTTTCTTTGCTATTGTGACAGATATGTTTTCCCAAAAGTGGTTTTAAATTGGTTATTAATGAGACATAGGGAAGTAATTTATTTTTTAAAATTCTTGTTTTAAAATCATATGTTTAAAAATCACATGTTCATCTTTTGGATGCCTTACTCTTTATTGACAAGAGGAAAAGAATCCCAGCTCTGCTCTGAAACATGAGCGAAGTCATGACCTTGTAGATTCTCTGCTATCTGCTGCTGCTGTGTCGCTTCAGTCATGTCTGACTCTGTGCGACTCCATAGACGGCAGCCCACCAGGCTCCCCCATCCCTGGGATTCTCCAGGCTATCTGATATGCTCCTGTTTTTAGGTAGAACTATTCTCATAAATTGGGCTCCCCATGTGGTGCAGTGGTAAAGAATCCGGCTGCCTGTGCAGGAGATGCGGGAGAGGCAGATTCGATCCCCGGATCTGAAAGAACTGCTGGAGGAGGAAATGGCAACCCACTCCAGCATTCCTGCCTGGAAAATTCCATGGACAGAGGAGCCTGGTGGGCTACACCCCATAGAATCTCAAAAGAGGTGGACACAACTTAGCGACTAAACAGCAGCAACATCCTCGTAAATACGATTTGTCTCATTTCATTCATTCACTCCCTCATCCAGATTTCTATTAAACTACGGCTACCAGTAAGTCAAAGTGGCTCAGTTGGCAAAGAATCCTCCTGCAAAGCAGGAGACCCAGGTTTGATCCCTGGATCGGAAGATCCCCTGGAGAAGGAAATGGCAACCCACTCCAGTGTTCGTGCCTGAAAAAATTCCATGGACAGAGGAGCCTGGTGGGCTACAGTCCATGAGATTGCAAAGAGTCAGACACAACTGTATTACTAACTTTCGCTTTCACCAATAAGATAGTGAATAAGGATCCCATGATAGGATATGTCCATATCCTAACCCCTGGAACTGTGAATGTTATCTGACTTGGCCAAACAGACTTTGCAAACATGATTAACTAAAGACCTTGAGACGAAGCGATCCCCCAGGATTACCAGGGTGAGCTCAAAGTGATCACAAGGATCCTGATAGGAAGAAGGCTGGAGGGTCAGAGTCACAGGTGGAGGTGGGACAGTGCAGACAGAGGGGGACTGGAAGACGCTGCCCTGCTGACTTGGAGATGGGAGACGAGGCCACGAACCAAGGACTATAGAGCTTCCTAGAAGCTGTAGAAGGCAAAGACATAGACTATTTCCTGGAGCCCCCAAAAGGAACATGGCCTGACTGACACCTCGATGTGAGGAATTCTGATCTCTTGAACTGTAAGATAATAAATTCGTGTTGTCTTAGATCTCTGGGTTTGTGGTTATTTGTTACAACAACCAAAGGAAACAAATACAGGAGCTCAGTGAGGAAGCCTCAGTCCAGGCTGTAATGACTTACATCAGGTAGTGCCCCAAACCATGCAGAAATGCAGGTATTTGAGGGGAAGACAACAGATGTCAAGTGTGTCTCTTGAGAATCATAACTAACTTCCAAGCCTGACTGTTTGTGTTAATTGCCTGCATTCCTCCCCTGCGACATCATCATAGAGACATTCCCGCTCTGTAAAATGATGCAGAGCACCAGCCACACACATTGGTCCCCTCAGGATTCNAGATGTCAAGTGTGTCTCTTGAGAATCATAACTAACTTCCAAGCCTGACTGTTTGTGTTAATTGCCTGCATTCCTCCCCTGCGACATCATCATAGAGACATTCCCGCTCTGTAAAATGATGCAGAGCACCAGCCACACACATTGGTCCCCTCAGGATTCTGCCCTCTCCCCTCCTTGAAACCAGTGCTGGGTTTAACCAGTGGCCTCTGATCAGGGGGCCTGTCCTTAGGGTTGGGGGGCTCGGTGCAGGGTCAGGAAAGGAGAAAGGTAGTCTGCTTCAGCCTTTAACTTCCCCTCGGTGGCCTCCAGGGCTCTCATCTGGAGAAAAAAGGTTCCAAACACTCCCAGATCTGTACAAGAAAACCCTGTGGATGAAAGGACCCAGGCTACCCGGTGGGGTTTAAATTACAGGCACCTGGTGTGTGACGTCCACCTCCCTGTCCCCTCAGTGTCTGTGCAAGAGCTCCTTTCAACCCTGCTTGGGACTCCTTTTGATATGAGTTCCGATAAATTCACCTTTCGTCCTTCTCCTCTTTTCCAGAGGTGCTCGCTTCCTGTGGCGTTGAGTGTTGCTCACCAGCTGGCCCAGCACTTCCCGTGGCCCTGCCAGGACGCAGCTCTCCCTGGGTGATACCCGATCAGTGCTGGAAACTCCGGCAGAGTCAGGGTCCCTGTCACAATCCACGGCAGGGAGACTGCGGCTCACAGCTATTAAAATAAGAGCTGAATTTATGAACACCATACATCAAAGCTCGACATTCTGTGTCACTCTTTACTGGGGCAGAACCGTGTTTCCAGAATTTATGGGACTCCAAGCAGAAGAGCTCCTACATTCTGATGCTCTAATTCTCTACTAAGATAATATAAGTAGTGGCACATTCCTTATATATTCCTACCTTTTTTCAAGGGTCCTTGAGGCTTCCAGACTGATGAAATATTAGGGTTGAGTTTTTTTTAATTGGAATGTAATTGCTTTACAGTGTTGTGTGAATTTCTGCTGTACAGCAAAGTGAATCAGTTGTATACACATATCCCCTCCCTCTTGAACACCCCTTTTCCCTGCATGGCGTCCCCTAGGTCATCATGGCACCCTGAGCTGAGCTTCCTGTGCTACACAGCACTTCCCACTGGCTATTTTACACAAGATAAGGTACATATGTCAACCCTACCCTCCGACTCATTTCCCCTTCTCCTTCCTCCCACCCTTTGTCCATATGTTGTGGCTTAGATGGTAAAGCATCTGCCTACAATGCGGGAGACAGATTCAGTCCCTGGGTAAGGAAGATCCCCTGGAGAAGGAAACGGCAACCCACTCCAGTATTCATGCCTGGAAAACCCCATGGACGGAGGAGCGTCATAGGCTACAGTCCATGAGGTCGCAAGAGTTGGACACGACTGAGCAACTTCATTCACTTCACTTCACTTCCATTCTCTGCACCTGCATCTCTGTTACTGATCCACAGACAGGTTCATCTTGACCATTTTTCTAGATTCCACGTATATTTGTAAATATATGATACTTGTTTTTCTCTTTCTGACTTACTTCACTCTGTATAACAGACTCTAGGTCCATCCATGTCTCTACAAATGACCTGAATTCACTCCTTTCTATGGCCGAGTAATATTCCATTGTGTATATGTACCATATCTTCTTTATCCATTCATCTGGGATTATTTGTTCTTACATTTTAGTTTTATAACTATAGATCCACAGGAAGTTTCAAAGATGGTATAAACAGATGCCATGTACCCATCAGCCAGGAACCCCAGTGGTTATGTTATATATAACTATAGTTCAATATCAAATCCAGGATAGTGGCATTGACACAATGTGCGGAAGAGTTTCTGTCATTTTATCCCACGTGTCAATTTCTTGTAACAGCTACTGCAATCAAGATACAGCATTGCTCCATCTGCACAAAGACTTCCCTCTTGCTGTCCCGTCAGAGTCATCCACCCTTCCCCCACCCACAGCCACCTTGACCCTTCCTAATCCTGCAAACACTAATCTGGTTTCCATCTCTGTGATTTTCTCATTTCAGGAATAGTACATAAATGAAATTAAACACCATATGACCTTTTCAAACGGGCTCTTTTCAGTCAGCATAATGCCCTTGAGATCCATCCAAATATCAATATTTCAACTCCTTTTAATTTCTGAAGAATATTCCGTGCTGTGGGTTTATTATTGAACCAAACTTGGATTTGCTCACCTGTGCACAGTAAAGCCTGTCTACTGACACTGAGCTTCGCTGAGGCAAAGCGTGGTTATTGCAGGACACCAGGCAAGAAGTCCAGGGAGCTGGTGCTCAAAAGGCCAGAAGTCCCTGATGGCTTTTAGGGAAAAGCTTTCAAAGGCAGGGTGAGGGAGAGTGTTGCATGGTGCATGATCAGCTTGTGGACGTCCTTCTGATTAGTTGGTGGTGAGATAACAGGGTGGTATTTAGTGAGTCAACATCATCAACCTTATTGTTCCAACCAGCCTAGACGCCTGCGGTCAGAATGCAATTAACCTCTTCCTCCTGCTGGTGGTTTCAGCATCTGCAAAGCATCTCAAAGGACATGGCTCAGGATATTACCTATAGCCCTTGAAGAGGAACTAAAGGCCTTTGACATTGTTTAATGGCTAAACTGTCATTATTTTGTCTTGTTTGGCTGTTTTCCTTTCTTTCTGCTTTTTCTCACTTCTCTGATTAAATTTGCTCTCTGGAACTTGAAGAAGGTCTTGGGCGTTGCAGGTTTTCTGCAAACGAGGCAGGCAGATGACATGGTGGTGGGGGTCTGTTCTGAGAAGGCCCTGTGGGTCCTCCTTGGTTGCAGGCATACCACAGTTTAACCATTCAGATTGGGGGACATTTTGGTTGTCTCCAGTCTGGGGCTATCATAAATAAAACTGCTGTGAAAATTCAAAGACAGGCTTTTATGTGGACACAATTCTTCATTTCTCTGGGATAAACGCCCAGGAGAACTACAGCTGGGTCTGGTGGAAAGTGTATGTTTTTTAATAAACTGCTAGATTACTTTTTTGGAATGGCTGTACCATTTTGCATTCCTACCTACAATGTATGAGCAACCTGGTTTTTTCATCTCCTCGCCAGCATTTGGTTTTGTCACTCCTTCTCTTTGAGCGGTTCTGATAAGTGTGTATTGATGTGCCATCAGGGTCTTAGACGGCAGTTCTCTGCTGGCTAATGATACTGAACATTTTGCCATGTGCTTATTGCCATCAGAAAAGTTTCTTTGGTGAAATATCTGTTTATGTCTTTTGTCTCTTTTCTAATTGGATTGTTTGTTTTTTACTGTCGAATTTGATAGTCCATTATAAATTCTAAATATGAGTCCTTTGTCAGATACATAGTTTGCAAATATTTTCTCCCAGACTGCAGCTTGCCTTTTCATCCTTTTAATGGAGCCTTTCACAACATAACAATTTTGAATTTTAATGAGGTACAATTTATTGATTTATTATTTTATGCATTATGTTTTTGATATTATAGGAAATCAGCTCTGAATATTCATTGGAAAGACTGATACTGAAGCTCCAATATTTTGGCCACCTGATGCAAAGAGCCAGCTCACTGGAAAGACCCTGATCCTGGGAAAGATTGAAGGCAGGAGGAGAAGGAAGTGACAGAGGATGAGATGGTTGGATCATGGACTGACTCAATGGACATGAATTTGAGCAAATGCGGGAGACAGTGAAAGACAGGGAAGCCTGCCTTGCTGTAGTCCATAGGGTTGCAAAGAATCAGACATAGCAACGGAACAACAACTAGAACTCTTTGCCAGTCCGTAGGCCATGAAAGTGTTCTATTCTTATCCTCTGAAAGTTTTATGGTTTTATATTTCACCTTTAAATCGTTGGTCTAGTTTTTGAATAAGTTGCGATTTTAGTTGAGTTCGTTTTCTTTTGCCTGTGTATACCCAGTTGCTCTAGCACCTTTTTTTTGAAAAGACCATCCTCCTTCTATTGAAATGCTTTTGCACCTTTACCAAAAGTTTTGAATTTTGCCCCTTCTAGAGCTCACATCCCAAATTCAGATGCAGCAAAACCATCAGTTGTTGTCCAGTCGCTAAGACGTGTCAGATTCTTTGCGACTTCATGGACTGCAGCACGCCAGGCTTTCGTGTCCTTCACTATCTCTCAGAGTTTGCTCAAACTCATGTCTATTGAGTCGATGATGCCATCCAACCATCTCATCCTCTGTACTTGATTTCAAGTATCTCATCCAGTGAGAGGTCATGCTGAGCTGTGTGTGTGTGTGTGTGTGTGTGTGTGAGAGAGAGAGAATCAATTTATTATTTTAAGCTACTCAGTTTGTGGTACTAATACAGAAGTTTCATCATTGGGGTTTTTTTTTAATAACTTTTTCTTTTGTATTGAATAGCTGGTTAACAATGTTAATGCTGTGATCGTTTCAGGTGGACTGCAAAGGGACTCAGTCATTTATATAGATGTATCCATTCTCCCCTAAACTCCCCTCCCATCCAGGCTCATGCAGTGGCTGTTTTTATATACACGTGTGTCATGGAGGGAACCTAACATCTGAGAGCCAACTGCAGCAGGCAACTTACTGGCAGGCTGAGCAGAGAGAGAAAAATAGAGAATTACTTTGGAAAGCAGAGAAAGCATCCTTACCAAGATGCTTTGGGTTGGATGCAAGTGGCCTCTGAGGCTGTCAGCCAGCCAGCTTGGGAATGCTTGGAAGATTCAGAGAAGCGTTAGTGCATGGCTGAGCCAGCCAGCCCTTGGGATGCAGCTCAGACCTAATGAGCCTTCTCCCATGTCAGCAGTGCTTATGCTTCTGGTTGTGAAAAGACAGAACTGTGATTTGAAAATGCCTCTCATCTGAAAATCTCCCCAGAGAAGTGACAGAAACAGCAGCTCCAAATTTTTTCACCATGTATGAACTGACGTCAAATTCAAAAGTAGGATGCGGTGTGATTGCTTGCCGTGGGATCTTGGATTTTCTGGGTCATAAGACGTGGGCACCATAAGAACTTCCACTTGGCAAATCCTTCAGATAAAGCTGTTGTTTTTCCTTCTGATTGACTTCTCCTTGGTGTACATGTCCTGTCTGGGCCTGGGGACACAGGACCACTGCCCAGGGACAGGACCGGCCAAGGTGAGGGGCCGGCAGGGTTTCTGCTGAGGGCTTTGACTGAATGTGAAACAGAATGGTTGACAGCTGGAGTCATGTCCACCAGCACAGTCGGCTCCGCGGAAACCACAACCAGCCTCTTACTAGACCCAGAGTGACTATTTAAAACACACTCTTGGGAATATTATATCTAGCTGAAAAATTAAAAATGTTATGACCGGGGAGGTGGTCCATTCAAGGACCATAAGTGTAGTTTAGTTCCCCAAGAAATGAAATCTAGAGAATAAAAGGAAACTAGAGAAGGAAAATAAAACGGAAGGACTCTGGGGGAGAAAAACAAATCGTGAGGAGAGCGGCTTCGTCTGCTCTGTTGAGGGCCCGGCTCCTTGTCATGGACACTGGGCGGGTGCTGTGCTTACCTGTCATGGATAATTTGCGCATCCATGCAGGACTTCTGCTCCACTGCATCTCCAGCAGCTTTTCTGCATTCGCCACTTTGACTGAGTTCACTCCATGGGTCTGGCGAACAGACTGCAGACCATAAGGTGAAGGCATGCTAGTGTGAATGGGAAAGAGACAGCTTTTGAAGGCCAAGTTAGACTTTTTCCACAAGTGAAAAAACCGTGGTAAAATATATGGATAAAATCTTCCGTGTTAAGCATGTTTAAGTGCACAGTTCAGTGATATTAAACACATTCACATTGTTGGACAACCGTCACAATCATCCATCCCCATAACTCTTTTCATCTTGCAAAACTAAACTCTACAGGAAATTCCATTCTTATTAAACACTTTGTCCCTTCACCCCCTTACTTCCCCACCCTGCTTCCCCAGCCCTTGGCTCCTACTGATCTCCCTTCTGTCTGTATGACTTTGACTACTCTAGGTACCTCAGATAAGGAGAATCATATCGTTTCTGGCCTTTTGCTTCTGGCTTATTCAATTTAAAATAAAGTTCCCAATATGGTGTATCATATGGCAGAATTTCCTCCTTTTTAAAGGATGAGTAACATTCTGTTGAATCTGTAGACCACATTTTACTTAACCATTCATCGGTTGATAGATTCTCAGGTTGCTTCCACATTTTAGCTATGTGACCCACGCTGCTATGAACAGGGGCACACACATATCTCTTCTACTTTACTTTCAGTTCTTTTGAGTATTTACCTGGATCACATGCTGGATCGCATGGTAATTATAAATCACTAAAGGACTGTCATTCTGTTTATCATAGTGGCTTTACAACTGTACATTCCCACCAACGGTGCACAATGGTTCAGATTTCTCCACATCATTGCCAACATGTGCTATTTTCTGATTTTTGCTTTATGATGACCATCCTAATAGATGAGGTGGTAACTCATTACAGTTTGCATTTCACCAACGATTACTGATGTCGAGCATCTTTTCATGTGCTAATTGGCCCTTCAGTATATATTTTGGGCAGGAGGAGTGTCTATTCAAGTCCTTTGCTCATTTTTGAATTGGGGTTTTTGTTTAGTTTGTTCCTCGGTGCCAGGTTAGACTTTTGAAAGGAAGTATAGGGCTGTTTAGAAAAAATAAAACAAATTTAGTGTGGCCTGGGAGGTAGACCTGAAATGAGAAGGCTAAAACCCTGTGTCAGCTTCTAAACCAAGTTAGTTTGTTGTTGTGGTTGTTTTGCCCTTTGAAATTAAACCAATGATATGGCTTTCGTGAGTCTCAGATTCTTTAAAGGCAAGAAGTTGGGCACTTACCTTGTGTTGCTCTCTAGAAGTGGAAGGATACTCAAAGGGTCTGGAAAACAGCTACGTAGGAATCTCCCCGAAGTGGAATGGACCACTGCCTCAGCTTTCCATGGTTTTACAGGTTTCATGTGAAAGGATGCTATTCTTTACTCTGCATGCATTGCCACCCGTTTCTAGGGCATGTCACAGGTGGATCTGAAACAGTGGGAAGCATACAGGGAAGCAGAAAACGGCCCTGGTGGGTTTAACTCATCACGGATCTGCCAGACACCCACTGGGAAGCTGGCGCAGGGTCTGGCTGGCTCTCTGAAAGAAAAAGAAACATGAAATGACAAGATGCCTGAAGGATACGAACACCCTGAAGCATTTCCCAGCTCACTAGGGAGAGAAGATGTTGATTTAAGCAAGCCAAGTAGCTGTTATGGTTACAGTGAAGGGAGGGGCGAGAGGTTCCTAGGATGGGGGGGTTGTCACCCTGGTCTGGCTCACGACACCCTAGCAGGTGGTACTGACCTTCAGGACCGGAGTCAAGTAGGACCTGCGATGCTCGTGCTCATTTCTAAACCTCGCCCTCCTTTCTCAGCTCCTGTCCTCTCCCAAGGGGTGGTGGGGAGGTTGAGAGAGGCATGGGAGGGGTGGTCTGCCATCAGCTGTTGTGGAGGCAGCTGCTCATTCAGGGAGCTCTGTTTCTAACCCCGTGGGGAGGATCCACTCTGGGATAGTCCGTTTACCATCTTGGCTGGAAGGTCCCTTCCTGAGGTCTAGCATCCACAAAGCAGAAGTGCCTCCTCTCAACTAGGAAGGCGAAGGCGGTTTCCTTGAATCAGCAGGGGTGGTAGGTAATCCTGACAGCTCTTTTCTGTGGTTAAGTGGCTTCAGGGCACATTAGGGATATTAACCCTAATATCACCTTATATTATGACGCGATGGACATGAGTTTGAGTAGGCTCTGGGAGATGGTGATGGACAGGGAGGCCTGGCGTGCTGCAGTCCACGGGGTCACAAATAGTCGGATACAGCTGAGTGACTGACCTGAACTGAACCCTAATATCAGTCTTTTGTCATTTTAGTTTTGAAGCCCAGTATGGGCTTCTCAGTGCTCATTGGAGAAAATCTCTAAAATACGACAAGGTTAGTGACGCCAAAGTACAACTGTCAAACTGGACTTTTAAAGACTTAGAGATTTATCTTCAAGAAAACTTTTGCCATTCCCACCATTCAGATAGGAGTTGTTTCCTGGACGACCTTTAAATAAACCTGTCTGTTCAACCCATCCAACTGCCAAAGGTAAAGCCTGAAAGAACCGGGATGTGGGCCTGTAACCCCAGTTGGGGCTTCTTTATCTTCCACAGGTGTTTTCTTTTTTGTTAAAATAAATATTTATTTATTTGGCTACACCAGGTCTCAGTTGCAGCCTGTGGGATCTGGTTCCCTGACCAGAGAATGAACCTGGGCCCTCTGCATTGGGAGTGCAGGGTCTTAGCCAGTGGACCACCAGGGAAGTCCCCACAGGTGTTTCTGATGATGCCAAGTGGAGAATCAGGGGCTATAGTCTGGCCCCTTCATAGTCACCTTTGCCTCACATTTCAGGATCAGTTGGAGATGAGCTTAGGCTCCTGGAGGATCTTCTGATTAAGTTCCTTTGTCCCTTCAATATCAGTCTAGCAGATGTCTATCCATAGATAAATGCAGATCAAACCCAGTTGAGATATGAGTTCATACCCACTGGGATGGCTGTAATCAAAATGACAGATGGTAATAAATATTGGCAAGGACGTGGATAAATTTGGATCGTCATAGATTGCTGATGGGAATATAAAATGGTGCCATTACTTTGGAAACCAGTCCAAAAGTTCCTCTAAAGATTAAATGTTGAATTACCATATGATCCAACAATTCCGCTCCTAGGTATAAACCCTAGAGAAATGAGAACAAGTCCTCTACCATATGCTAGAATAGCTATTCAGGAGGCATTAAAACTGTAACCCATGTAGGCAGTCAGCAAGCATTCATTCACGTAACTCATTAATTCAACAAATGTTGCATGTCTACTGTATACCAGGTCCTGGGAAACAGCAGTGAACACAACAGATAAAAAACATGCCCTCATTTACCTTACAAGGCAATGGGGAGAAAGATGTGCATGCATGCATGCGTGCTAAGTCACTTCACTTGTGTTTGAGTCTTTTTTTATTCTTATTTTTTAAATTAACTTATTTTAATTGGAGTCTAATTACTTTACAACATTGTGGTGGGTTTTGCCATATATCAACATGAATCAGCCATGGGTATACATGTGCCCCCATCCTGAACCCTGTGCTCCCTCCCTCCCCATCCCGTCCCTCTGGGTTGCCCCAGTGCACAGGCTGCTTTGAGTGCCCTGTTTCATGTATCAAACTTGGATTGGTCATCTGTTTTACATATGGTAAAATATATGCTTCAATGCTGTTCTTTCAGATCATCCCACCCTCACCTCCCACAGACTCCAAAAGTCTTTTTTTTATATCTGTGTCTCTTTTGCTGTCTTGCACATGGGGATCATTGTTACCATCTTTCTAAATTCCATATATATGCATTAATATACTGTATCTGTATTTTTCTTTCTGACTTACTTCACTCTGTGTAATAGGCTCCAGTTTCATCCACCTCATTAGAATGGACTCAAATGTGTTCTTTTCAATAGCTGAGTAATACTCCATTGTGTATATGTACCACAGCTTTCTTATCCATTCATCTGCAGATGGCCATCTAGGTTGCTTCCTAGCTATCGTAAACAGAGCTGCACTGAACACTGGGGTACACGTGTCTCTTCCAGTTCTGGTTTCCTCGGTGTGTATGCCCAGCAGTGGGATTGCTGGGTCATAAGGCAGTTCTGTTTCCAGTTTTTTAAGGACTCTCCACACTGTTCTCCATAGTGGCTGCCCTAGTTTGCATTTCTACCAACAGTGTTGAGGGTTCCCTTTTCTCCACAGTGTTTGTCTTGTTGTAGCCCCATGGACTGTAGCCCACCAGGCTTCTCTGGCCATGATATTCTTCAGGCAAGAATACTGGAAAGGGTTGTCTCCTCCAGGGCAACTTCCCCCCCCAGGGACTGAACCCGCATGTCCTGAATCCCAGGCAGATTCTTGACCATTGAGCCACCTGGGAAGCCCATTAACTATGTAAGTAGAATATACTCTGAATTAGATAGGGGTGTGGCGGCCAGAGGAGATTCTGCAATCTTAAATATGATCGTCACTGGGAAAAGGTATGGCTTGAATGAAGTCCTGAAGGAGTTGTGGAAGTGAGTCAGAGAGATTTCTGGAAGAACAATGTACAAGACAAAGGGACCCCAAGTGCCTTGACTCTGAAGTGGGAGTGCGCCAGACATATCCCAGGTGTAGCAAGCCTAGAGGGGCTAGATGTGAGCGGGGATGGTGGGTGAGGCTGCAGTAAGGGTGATGACTTTTTATCTGAATGAAGTAGGGAGAGTTTGGGGCAGTGGTGTGACATGATGTGACTCGGCCTCTAGAAGGATCACTCTGACTCTTTTGTGGGGTTGAGGTGCTTACTCGCTAGTGCTCAGGACAAGGGGAAACCAGAGAGACCAGTTAGAAGGCTATTACAATAATCCAGCAAGACATGAGAACTTCTTGGACCAGCTGATCACAGTGAAGGTGGTGAGCTGAAGGGTTTCTCCCAATGCCTTGGAAGAGAGATGGGAGATGAAATAATGTGAAGGTTGGTTGTAGAGCTAGAAAGAATCTGGGTGAATAAAAACAAGACGGATCAAGGAATGCTGAGAGGAGATACAGGCTTACAAGCAGAATGCTGTGTATTTACACACAACAGAGAGGAAAACCTGGAGTCCTAGTCAAAGTATTGCAGCTGTCCGTCTACCATAAAATTGCAGAATTAATCCGGTTGCTGAGTTCATTATAACTGATGGTAGAAAGCGGCATAAGTAATTTGAGAGGATAGAATTGCTTTCCTGGCTTTGTTTCCAAATTATGGAAAGAAAAGCAGCACGCCAGCTTAGTGAACAAACCCACAGAGGTGCTTCTGAACCATGAGGCAGAAAGCCATTGATGTTTGCTTTCATAATTGGCTTTCTGGATTGTCTGGGGCCATAACACCACCATTCTCCTCAACAGCCTCAGGAAACGTGAAGATTCCTTCCCTGTCCTGTATGTTCATTTCTTTCTTTCTCCACTTTCATTGTTGTAATAACTGCCCACTTTGGGTGGTTCAATTGCCCTCTATGGAAAATATAACAAACAAACAAAAAAGAGATAGGTCTGGAAGAGCCTTTTTTCTAAGGGTATGTAACAAGAAGTACATATTTACTTTAGGAAATTTGCTCCTTGATTGAATTTAAAATGTGTTGAACATTGAAACTTTGATTTCCTTGTAGGTTTTCAGGAGCATAATTATTTCTCCAAATCCTTTCTGCCTGTTACAGGTGATGAGGATGGAGCAGTGAACAAAACAGATATAACCCAACTTAATGGGCTTCCCTGGTGGCTCAGACAGTAAAGAGTCTGCCTGCAATGTGGGAGACCCGAGTTAGATCCCTGGGTTGGGAAGATCCCCGGAGGAGGGTATGACAACCCACTTCAGTGCCGTTGCCTGGAGAATCCTCTGGACAGAGGAGCCTGGTGGGCTGCAGTCCTTGGGGTCACAAAGAGTTGGACACAAATGAGTGACTAGGCACACGTGGAGTTACAGTCTAGTTGGGGGAGCTGGAAATGAACAGATAAATAAGTGAAATGCAGTATCTTGAGATGCTGAGCTCTACAAGAAAAAAACAAGCCAAGATGTGGATGAGGTGTTGCCGGGTGCAGAGGTAATTGGCAATTAAATGGGGCAGGCAGGGAAGACTCCTCTGAGACCCTCTAATTTATTAGCTATCTGCACTAAAGGCCTGGAGGAGGTGAGAGACCCTGGCAAGTATCTGGGGGAGGAGAGACCAGCAGGTGCAATGGCTCAGAGGCAGGAGGACCATCTAGTAGGTCCATGTGGTTGGAGCAGATTGAATAAGCTGAGTGGTAGGAGATATGGTCAGATTGGAGAAAGCACAACAGTACAGGTGCTTAATGAATCTAAGCTCTCCGAACAGCCTTCTCTATGAGAAGGGATGCCAGGGGAGAGACAAGACATGTGTAGAAGGGCTTTGGAAAGACAGAATGGGTTAAGATGCTTGCCAATCTGATAAGGGACTTACAGCTAGAATATACAAAAAACTCTTACACGTTAATAATAAAAGGGTAAATAACCCATTTTAAAATGAACAGAAGATTGGAAGAGATATTTCTAAAAAGAAGCTCTACAAATGGCTGGTACAAATTGCATTTCCCTAATAGCTAATGTTCTGAAAGAGATGGAAATACCAGGCCACCTGACCTGCCTCTTGAGAAACCAATATGCAAGTCAGGAAGCAACATTTAGAACTGGACATGGTTCCAAATAGGAAAAGGAGTACGTCGAGGCTGTATATTGTCACTCTGCTTGTTTAACTTCTATGCAGAGTGCATCATGAGAAATGCTGGGCTGGAAGAAGCACAAGCTGGAATCAAGATTGCCGGGAGAAATATCAATAACCTCAGATATGCTGATGACACCACCCTTATGGCAGAAAGTAAAAAGGAACTAAAAAGCCTCTTGATGAAAGTGAAAGAGGAGAGTGAAAAAGCTGGCTTAAAGCTCAACATTNTATGCAGAGTACATCATGAGAAACGCTGGACTGGAAGAAACACAAACTGGAATCAAGATTGCCGGGAGAAATATCAATAGCCTCAGATATGCAGATGACACCACCCTTATGGCAGAAAGTGAAGAGGAGCTAAAAAGCCTCTTGATGAAAGTGAAAGAGGAGAGCGAAAAAGTTGGCTTAAAGCTCAACATTCAGAAAATGAAGATCATGGCATCCGGTCCCATCACTTCATGGGAAATAGATGGGGAAACAGTGGAAACAGTGTCAGACTTTATTTTTTTGGGCTCCAAAATCACTGCAGATGGTGACTGCAGCCATGAAATTAAAAGACACTTACTCCTTGGAAGGAAAGTTATGACCAACCTAAATAGCATATTAAAAAGCAGAGATATTACTTTGCCAACAAAGATCCATCTAGTCAAGGACCATCTAGTCCTTTAAAAACTACTGGTTTTTCCAGTAGTCATGTATGGATGTGAGAGTTATACTGTGAAGAAAGCTGAGTGCTGAAGAATTGATGCTTTTGAACTATGGTGTTGGAGAAGACTCTTGAGAGTCCCTTGCACTGCAAGGAGGTCAAACCAGTCCATCCTAAATGAGACCAGTCTTGGATATTCATTGGAAGGACTGATGCTGAAGCTAAAACTTCAATACTTTGGCCACCTCATGTGAAGAGCTGACTCATTGGAAAAGACCCTGATGCTAGGAGGAATTGAGGGCAGGAGGAGAAGGGGATGACAGAGGATGAGATGGCTGGATGGCATCACCAACTTAATGCACATGAGTTTGGGTGAACTCCAGGAGTTGGTGATGGACAGTGAGGCCTAGCATGCTGAGATTCATGGGGTCAAAAAGAGTCAGACATGACTGAGCGACTGAACTAAACTGTTCCTTATTTTTAAGTATGATTGAGGAATGGTTTAAGTATAAATGAGGTGACTCAAATGGTAAAGAATTCGCCTGCAATATTGGAGATCTGGTTCCATTTCTGAGTTGGGAAGATCTCCTGGAGAAGGAAATGGCTGCTCACCTCAGTATTCTTGCCAGGAGAATTCCATGGACAGAGGAGCCTGGCAGAGTACAGTCCCTGGGGTCACAAACAGTTGGACATGACTGAGCGAGTAGCACTCACTTTTCTTTCACACACAAAGAAAATGGACTGAATATGGACTTTTCATTGTTCAGAGTTCAATGTACTCGAAATTCCTACATTATTTTTAAAGATTTGTTTTATTCAAGTATAGTTGTTTTATAACATTTTGTTAATTTCTGCTGTACGGCAAAGTGACTCAATTATATATCCTCATTCATGTTCAATTATGATTTATCACAGGAAATTGAAAATAGCTCCCTGTGCTATACAGCAGAACTAGTTTTTGTCTACTAAATCCCTTTTATTCATATTTAATTTTTTGATTTGAATGTAGTTGGTTTACAATGTTGTGATCCTTTCAGGTGTATAGCAAAGTGAATCAGTGTTATATATATATATATATATATATATACATATCCACTCTTTTTTCAGATTCTTTTCTCTTATAGGCTATTCCAGAGTATTGAGTAGAGTCCCCTGTACCATACACTAGGTTCTTACTAGTTATCTATATATAGTGGTGTGTATGTGTCAATGAGAACAAAAATCAAAAGAATTGAAATCATAGAAGTGTAGTGTTTGTAAAGAAGGTGAAGGTGAAGTCGCTCAGTTGTGTCCGACTCTTTGCGACCCTGTGGACTGTAACCTACTAGGCTTCTCTGTCCATGGGATTCTCCAGGCAAGAATACTGGAGTGGATTGCCATTTCCTTCTCCAGGGGATCTTCCCAACCCAGGGATCGAACCCGGGTCTCCTGCATTGGAGGCAGATGCTTTAACCTCTGAGCCACCAGGGAAGCATACAATGCTTAATTTAGTATTTTTAAATAAATAATATGATGTTTTAATTTTTATTATGTTTTATTTAATTTATATATATATATGTTTTACTTATTTTTAGCATTTGGCTTCTGAGTATAAAAGCTGAAAATTAAGCCTAGAATCAATTCTGCATCATTGGTTTGACTCAGTTACATACACACTGAATATTTATTTGAAGCTCATTGTCTCTTATATGTTTCTTCTTTTTCATTATTATTCATACAGTAAACAAAGCTCCTCTTTTCCGAGTTTATAATAATAAACATATATTATGCCCTAAGAAAACTAGCATATATTATACCCTAAGGAAACTATTCTACTATAAGACATTTATCTGCATTTTATTTTTATCATGACTGTCACATCAGCTTGGCTCAGTTAATTTCTGTATCATTTTTAAAATCACCTTTCTCTTTACTAATCCTTTGCAGAATTTCAACAACTTCTTTTCTATATATAAATTAGAATAGAATATAAATGAGCATCAATATTATCCGTGAAATAAATTTAAAAAGATAACTTGAGGATGGGGGACACATGTACACTCATGGCTGATTCATGTCAATGTAAGGCAAGAATCCATCCTAAAAGAGACCAGTCCTGGGTGTTCATGGGAAGGACTGATGTTGAAGCTGAAACTCCAGTACTTTGGCCACCTGATGCAAAGAGCTGACTCATTTGAAAAGACCCTGATGCTGGAAAAGATTGAGGGCAGGAGGAGAAGGGGATGACAGAGGATGAGATGGTTGGATGGCATCACCGACTCAATGGACATGAGTTTGGGTGGACTCCAGGAGTTGGTGATGGACAGGAAGGCCTGGCATGCTGTGGTTCATGGGGTCGCAAAGCGTTCATGGGGTCGCAGAGCAACTGAACTAAGCTGAAAGGCAAGAATCACTACAATATTGTAAAGTAATTAGCCTCCAATTAAAATGAATTAATAAATTTTAAAAAGGGATAACCTTGGTTTGGAATGGGAATACGCTCTCTCTCTCCTCACGCTCTCTCATTTGCCATGCTGGTTAGTTGCAAGGTCCTACCTGTTCTACATTTCTCTTATCTCCATCTCATTCTGCTATCTATTCCTATTGCCTCTTTCAGGGTCCTTTTGTTTACCGTTTGCTGCTGCTGCTAAGTCACTTCAGTCGTGTCTGACTCTGTGTGACCCCATAGATGGCAGTCCAACAGGCTCCTCCGTCTCTGGGATTCTCCAGGCAAGAGTACTGGAGTGGGTTGCCATTTCCTCCTCCAGTGCATACATGCATGCTAAGTCGCTTCAGTCATGTCTGACTCTGTGTGACCCCATGGAGAGCAGCCCACCAAGCTCCCTGTCCATGGGATTCTCTAGGCAAGAATACTGGAGTGGGTTGCCATTTTAGGTCGTTGAATATCCAAGCTATCTCTCACTTCAGTTTTCCCTTTCCAGTTCATCACAGATACAGCTGTCAGATTAGTGTTCCTGAATATCTCTGGCCTTCTGAAAAAACCATCAATGGCTCACTATTTCCAAATTTTAAAAATGTGTACAAACCAGTCTGATAAAGACTCAAATCTGTCTTTTTAGTTTTTCTTCTCACTCTTCTCCTTTAGGTTTCCTCTGAATTAGTCAAATCAGTTTAAATTATACTAATTTTAATACCTCTGCACATTTTGGTGAATTTCTACCTCAATTTCCTTGTTCAATTTTGTGTGATTTTCTACCTCTATTTTCTTGTTCAAATTCTACCTTTCTCTTGGGAAATCTTCCCCTTTACATGTTCCCCCCTCAAATCATCACTAGAGTGGAGGCCCAGATCACACAGTGTCCATCTGAGACTGGCTGTGAGCTTTCAAGTCTTTGCTCCTCTCTCCTTAGTGGTTTTAACTGTATCTCTCTTTCCGACACTCTTTACTCTCTGGGTCTCCCACTCTCTCTGGGTCTCTGGTGTATATCTGAGGACCTTCTGGGAGATCATAATTTCTTGAAAATTTATTTAAAGTTCCTTTACTTTATGTTTAGATCGTAAAATTTTGTTATATCATGAACTGACCAGATACTCAACAACATATCCGATAAAATAACTGAGGTTCTTCTTGAATGAATGAATAAACAAATGAGGAAAACTAGTTTGAAATGGACAGTTGAAGATTTTTCGAGCTGATGGTCTTGCTTTTCCCTCCAATGCAGTTATGAGATTGTTATAGTTGAGAGACAAGAGGGGGAGTAGAGAATGGAGACTTAGGTGATGCTTGAACATCTTTAAGAAAGTATGTAGCTTATGGTCAGGGGATTCTGTGGTGGCTCAGACAGTAAAGCATCTGCCTGCAATGTGGGAGACCCAGGTTCGATCCCTGGGTCAGGAAGATCCCCTGAGAAGGAAAGGGCGACCCACTCTAGCACTCTCGCCTAGAAAATCCTATGGATGGAGGGGTCTGATGGGCTATAGTCCATGAGGTCACAAAGAATCAGATACAAGTGGTCACATTATATATAGTAAAGGAATAAGAGTAAATGTTGCTTTCCATTGTGATGAAGGAAGTGTTAGAAACTGAAATGGTGCAGGTTAATTTGACTTCTAAACTTTTTCTCGCAGCATTTTTTTTCTGTTAAACTCAAAGTTTGAGGCAGTGCATGATGGAAAAATCCTGTAAGTTTAATTAAAAAGCTTTTTAAAAAAACTGTACCAGAAAAGTCTTTTTAAAAATTTAAAATAACTGCATATGGATTGTATAGGGGAATATAGTCAGAGGCCTAAAAATATAATTGACACCATAAAAAAAAAACCCTCACAATCGTCAAATAGACATTGGATACTGAATTGGACAGAGTGAATTTATATGACTGTCTGCACCCTCTATACTTAAAAAGGAGTCAAGAGATACAGTGAGCTGTTCGTTCAGGTTAAGCCATGAACTAGCTTCAGTTATTATCATTAGAAGAACAAGTTCTTTGAACAAGAGAGATGGATTATTATTATTTTTTTTTTTGTAGAATCAAGGTGCTATTGATGAAGTTGTGTCTTGATATTTCTACCTAAATGACAATATATCTTATTTCAATCAGTTTCCCTTATGGTTTGGTGTCTGAGTGATGCTTAAAGGAACAGTGGCTGTTAATGGCTAGAGGAAGGAAGAGACTGCCTTAGTCATTCATTTCAAGGAAAACAATTTGGTGCATCTAACTCTTCCACCATGTGAGCGATAGTTTCCAGGTGACCTATTTTCAGATTTAGTGTTTTACCTCCTTAAAAACACCGCAAGGAGATGATTGCAGAATGACCTGCATTCGTGCAGTGGGTACAATGACTGCATCATTTTGGGAGCCAGAATTCATCAACTCTACATTGCAAAATTCACATTGAGTAACTAGTGTGTGCCAGGAATTGTGTTACACTATTGCACACATATTACATCAATGGATCTTCAAATAATTCTATATTTTAATTCCCATTTTGTTAGCAGAATGACTCAGAAAAGATGAGAAATAACAAGGAAAGATCAGTTTTCTTACTATTATCAATAATGTTTAGAATTTATGCAGTGGTTCACCATTCATATTTTCATTGGGATTAATCAAGTGGAATAAACAGTGCAGGACTTTTACAAATGAGGAAAATAAGGCATTGCTCAAGTTCACCCTTCATGTAAACTACTAAACCTACAACCATACATGGATCCTTACTGTTTGATAATCCTCTTCTCTGAATCACAGCATTCAGATNCCTACTTTGGAAATGGAATAAAACCTTTTCTAGTCTTGTGGCCACCACTGAGTTTTCCAAATTTGCTGAAATATTGAGTGCAGCACTTTAACAGCATCATCTGTGAGGCCTTGAAACAGCTCAACTGGTATTCCATCACTTCCAGCTTTAACCATAGTAATTCTTCTAAGGCTCACTTGACTTCACACTCCAGGATGTCTGGCTGTACGTGAGTGACCACGCCATCCTGGTTATTAGGGTCACTAAGACATTTTTTGGTATAGTTCTCCTGTGTATTCTTGTCACCTCTTCTTAACCTCTTCTGTCTCAGCTAGGTTTTTACGATTTCTGTCCTTCATTGTGCCCATATTTGTATGAGATGTTCCCTTGATTTCTCCATTTTTCTTGAAGAGAACTCTAGGCTTTCCCATTCTGTTGTTTTCCTCTATTTCATTTCATTGTTCATTAAAGAAGGCCTTGTTATCTCTCCTTGATATTCTCTGGAAGTCTGCATTAAGTTGAGTATTGTTATTGTTCAGTCCCAAAGTCATGTCCAACTCTTTGTGACCCTATGGACTACAGTACACCAGGCTTCCCTGTCCTTCACCATTTCCCAGAGCTTGTTCAAAGTTATGTCCATTGAGTCAGTGATGCCATCCAACCATCTCATCAACTGTTGTCCCCTTCTGTTCCTGCCTTCAATCTTTCCTAGCATCAGGGTCTTTTCCAATCAGTCAATACATCGCATCAGATGGCCAAAGGGTTGAAGCTTCAGCATCAGTTCTTCCAATGAATATTCAAGGTTGATTTCCATTGGGATTAACTGGTTGGATCACCTTGAAGTCCAAGGGACTCTCAAGGTCTTCTCAAACACCACAGTTCAAAAGCATCAGTTCTTCAGCCCTCAGTCATCTTTATGGTCCAATGCCCTCATCCATACATGACTACTTGAAAAACCATAGCTTTGACTATATGGAGCTTTGTCAGCAAAAGGATATTTCTGCTACTTAATATACTGTCCAGGTTTGTCGTAGCTTTTCTTCCAAGTGGAAAGCATCTTTTAATTTCATGCAGCAATCACTGTTCACAGTGAATTTGGAGTCCAAGAAAATAAAGTTTGTCATTGTTTTCATGTTTCCCCATGTATTTGCCATGAAGTGAAGAGACAATGCCTTGATCTTAGTTTTTTGAATACTGAGTTTTAAGCCAGCTTTTTCACTCTCCTCTTTCACCTGAATCAAGAGGCACTTCAGTTCCTCTTCACTTTCTCTCATGAAGGTGGTATTATCTGCATATCTGAAGTTGTTGATATTTCTCCTGGCAATATTGATTCCAGCTTGTGACTCATCCAGTCCAGCATTTCACAGGATCTACTCTGCATAGAAGTTAAATAAGTAGGGTGTGTTAAAGCACTCCTTTTCCAATTTTGAACCAGCCCTTTTTTCCATGTCTGATTCTAACTTTTGCTTCTTGATGTGCAGGTTTGTCAGGAGGCAGGTAAGGAAGGGGTGGCCTGGTATTCCTATCTCTTGAAGAATTTTCCAGTTTGTTTGATCCACACACCCAAAGACTTTAGCCTACCCAATGAGCAGAAGTAGATGGTTTTCTAGAATTTGCTTGCTTTTTCTTTAATCCAATGAATGTTGGCAATTTGATCTCTGGTTCCTCCATCTTTTCTAAATCCAGCTTGAACATCTGGAAGTTCTCAGTTCATGTACTGCTGAAGCCTAGCTTGATGGATTTTGAGCATTACCTGCTAGCATGTGAAATGAGTGCAATTGTATGATAGTCTGAACATTTTTTGGCATTGCCCTTCTTTGGGCTTAGAATGAGACCTGAACTTTTCCAGTCCTATGGCCACTGTTGAGCTTTCCAAATTTGCTGAAATATTAAGTGCAGCACTTTAATAGCATCATTTTTGAGGATTTGAAATAGCTCAGCTGGAATTCCATCACCTCCACTAGCTTTGTCCATAGTAAATCTTCCTAAGTCCCTCTTAACTTCACATTCCAGGATGTCTGGCTCTAGGTGAGTGACCACGTCATCGTGGTTGTTTAAGTCATTAAGACCTCTCTCGAACAGTTCTTCTGTGTATTCTTGTCACTTCTTCTTAATCTCTTTGTTTCTGCTAGGTCTACCTTCTCTGTCCTTTATTGTTACCATCTTGGCATGAAATGTTCCNAGGCCCATTTGACTTCACATTCCAGGATGTCTGGCTCTAGGTGAGTGATCACACCATCGTGATTATCTTATGATCCAACAATTACACTGTTTGATATATATTCAAGAGAAATGAGAACATGTGTCCCAGTAGAAATGCGTACACAAATGTTCATAGCAGCGTTATTCACAGAGTCAAGGTTATTTGTAATAACAGCTTACAAGGTCATCAACTGGTGTTCCAGTTTTTTGAAAAATGTCATTGGCATTTTGACTTTTTCTCAGGTTTAAATTGAGTCGTTTGTATTTTGGGAGCTTCCCTTATAGCTTGCAATGCAATGCAGGAGACCTGGGTTCGATTCCGGGGTCGGAAAGATCCCCTGGAGAAGGAAATGTTTATATGTTTATTGTTGTATTGTAGCAGTTTCAAAAATTATTTCTTGACAGAATTCCCGTAACAGATGTATATGAATACATTCTATCTGTCTGTGACTTGTCTGTTTGGTTTCCTAATAAAATTTATTAGATGCGCAGAAGTTTTAATGATGAGTGCCAATTTACCAAAATGATTTGTAATGGTTGTTACTTTCTTTGATCTTCTTGCAATTCAAGTCCAATCCCAAAGTCATTAAGTTACTCTCTTTGGTTTTCTTCTAAAGCTTTATAGTTTTCATTTTTATATGAGGCCTAGATCTTGCTTGCTATAATTTTTGTGTAGGGTGCGAAGTGGGAATTGAGATACCCCCCCACCCTCAAATTCACTTGTTTCCACATCATTTTTTGACAAAATTTCCCTTTGAGTTGCTTTGGTATCTCTGTTGAAAAATTATCACATTATATATGTTTGGTTTATTTCTGGAAGCTTTGTTTGGTTCTCTTGATCTATTTTTGCCTATTCTTTAACCAGTGCAGTGCTGAACTGATGAGTGTGGCTTTACTCAGTTTAAATTTTAAATCAGTTAGTGTAGTTTCTCCACATTTGTTCTTTATCAAGATTGTGGTGGCTATTCTAGGTGCTTTGAATTTTCATATATATTTTAGGATCAGCTTGTCAGTTTTTATTTTTAAAAACCTACTGCAGTTTGGTTTGGGTTTGCATTGCATCTACAGATAAATTTGGAGAGAATGACATTATAACATGTTGTCTTCTAATCCTAAAACATTGTATATATTTCCATTTATTTAGATTTTCTGTTATATCTTTTAGGATTGTTTCATAGTTTTTCACTATAGAGATCCTATGCACATTTTATTAAATTTATCTGTAAGTATTTCATGTCTCTGAATACTACTAGAGTATTTTTAAAATTTTCAGCTCAATCATGTCCGACTCTTTGTGACTTCAGGAATTCCAGTACCCCAGGTTTCCCCCTTCCCAACTCCCAGAGCTTGCTCAAAATTTTAGTTTTCTTTATTTAAAAAAAATTTACCTTTGTTTATTTTTTTTGCGATGCTGTGCTGTAGTGGGATCTTAGTTCCCTGATCAGGAGTCCACCCTGGGCTCCCTGAAAAGGAAGCATGAATTCTTAACCACTGGACCACCAAGGAAGTCCCCAAAATTCTATTTTTTTAAATGTCGTGTAATAACATATACATGTCTAAATATATACACACATGTATGTGCATGTACTCGTTTGTCATCTATATTCATCTGTCATCTATCTATCTATCTATCATTTTTTTGGGTACTAATTCCTCTGAAGTGGCTAAATTGCATTCTGTAGTTCATGGTGCAATTTTATCACTGGTCCACGCACAGCAGGTATGTTTCATGCACATATGTGTGTATTTTTAGGAAAAAATTGGCTTAAAACTCAACATTCAGAAAACTAAGATCATAGCATCCGGTCCCATCACTTCATGGCAAATAGATGGGGAAACAATGGAAACAGCAACAGACTTTCTTTTCCTGGGCTCCAAAATCACTGTAGATGGTGACTGCAGCCATGAGATTAAAAGACGCTTGCTCCTTGGAAGAAAAGCTATGACAAACCTAGACAACATAGTAAAAAGCAGAGATATTGCTTTGCCAGCAAAGGTCCATCTAGTCAGGGCTATGGTTTCTTCCAGCTGTCATGTGTGGATGTGAGAGTTGGACTGTGAAGAAAGCTGAGCACCGATGAATTGATGCTTTAGAACTGTGGTGATGGAGAAGACTCTTGAGAGTCCCTTGGACTGCAAGGAGATCCAACCAGTCCATCCTAAAGGAAATCAGTCTTCAATATTCATTGGAAGGACTGATGCTGAAGTTGAAACTCCAATATTTGGCCACCTGATGCGAAGAGCTGACTCACTGGAAAAAAGACCCTAATGTTGGGAAAGATTGAAGGCAAGAGGAGAAGGGGATGACAGAGGATGAGATAGTTGGATGGCATCACCAATTCGATGGACATGAGTTTGAGCACACTCCGGGAGTTGGTGACGGACAGGGAGGCCTGGCATGCTGTGGTCCACGGGGTTGCAAAGAGTCAGACACAAGTGAGCGACTGAACTGAACTGGACTGGACTGAACTGAATCTGCCTGTCATAACAAAGCTCCACTGACATTAAACTAGATCTAATCATAAGCTTAGCTAATGAAAAAAAGTAAAAGAATTCAAATTTGAAAACTAATAAATGAAGGGAAAAAAAAATCATTTCCCCATTGCCTGTATACACATGAATCCTAAGTCGTATACAGAAAAGGAAAGTTGCTTGATGCAGCAGACAAGAGTTCAGCTAGAAATACTTGATCCTAATGGAGATGCAGGTGAAGTAGCTTCCTGAGCTGTGGCAGGGATGAAGGGAGGAGCAAGGATGGGGTTCCAAGGTATGAGCAACAGGGGTGCGGGTCTCACCTCTGGGGCTGAGGGTGTGGGGCTGGGGAGTGGTGTCATCTGAGGTCAGTGAGGGGCTGTCAGGGGACCAGCAGTCCTGACCCCACCTGTCCTGTCCTTCTATCTGCTACTGGAGAGCAATGAGCTGCCACCCAGAGGGCCTAAGCGTGCAGACCTGGGGGCAGTCTCGGGCACAGAGCAGGCCAGGACAGGGCCCAGATCATTTTGGAAAACAACTAGCACATTTGACTATCCAAAAGTTCTATCCAAAATGTGTGTGTGTGTGTGCGTGTGCGCGCTTTATTGCCTCATTCACATCTACTTATTTAGCAATTATCTTTGGCGCTAGTGATAAAGAACCCTTGTGCCAACGCAGGAGACATAAAAGACATGGGTTCGATCCCTGGGTCAAGAAGATCCCCTGGAGAAGGAAATGGCACTCCAGTACTCTTGCCTGGGAAATTCCAGGGATGGAGGAGCCTGATGGGCTACAGTCCATGGGGTCACAAAGAGTTGGAACGACTGAGCGACTTCACTCC
>SJYX01000190.1:44773-61961 GCA_006410675.1 Oreotragus oreotragus
AAAAAAAAAAAAAAATCAAGGTGCAGATGTATTTCAGCCAATGGAAGCTTGCTTTTCTGAGGAGTTGAGTGAGGCGTAGGCAGGTCCACAGAGACTCCACGTGGTTGCTACCATCCCTGAAGGCCCTCATAACCAGATGGTCCCACCTCTCAGGTGCTCCCACCACAGGGGTTCCAAGGGCAGGAACAGGAGGGGCTGGAGTGCAAAGTGAAGATTCCCAATTCTCAAGCATTTACCGCTTGATCTGAGCGGATACAAGACTGCTCATAGGGAGACCAAGATGAGTCATATGTTGATTCCCTAAGAGTGCACAGCCAATGTAAGAGGCAGACTCACAGTTCACAAGTGCTCCTGAATGATGCATGGTCTCTCTAACTACCTGCAGCAGGCTAAACTGCAGTGGGAGGATCCAGGAGGGCTCTCTGGAGGAAGTATCCTTGAGCAAAATACTAACGGATGAACAGGAGTTCTCTACAGCACTCTTCACACTGGTAGGGGCATATGGATCAGTGGAGATCTTGTTACAAAAAATGATCCTGATTCATCAGGCCTAGGGTGGGACCTTGCACTGCTCCCAGGACCAGACATGGAATAGAAAAGATCTTCAGATAATTATGGAATAGAAATAAAGGAAAGATAAAGGGAACAGGGACATTTCTGGCAAAGTTCAGCCCAGGAACACTCACAAAGCCATCAAGAGCCTGGCAGAACTAATTTATTGGAGAGCATCAGTTATCTTTTTTTGTTCAAGAACCACATTCCTGCTCCTAACTGTTATCTCAGAGGCTCCCATCTTGCATGGATGAACCTTGTCCCGAGGACACAGCCTGTTTCAGAGGAGCACAGTGAGCCACACACTTGTGATGATCCTTGGAGAAGATAGCTGGGGACTGCCTACTTAAACCTCCAGAGTGCCCTGGGTCCAAGGACACCCCACATCAACCCTCTTGCTCAGCCCAGATGCCAGAGGCCCCCTCCTGACTTCACCCTGTTCCTCACCCCCTAATCCGATCCATCACATAGTCCACCGACTATTCCTTCAAGTGCCCTCTGCTTTCTCTCAGTTTCAGACGCCAGCCTCCAGTGCAAACCACCAGTCTCCCTCAGGTCACTGTCATTCCAGTGAGTGGCCATTCTCCTGGACCCCACTTCACCACGCTTCTTGTCTTCCCTCTCTTCCCAGCAGCCAGAGTAGACTTTTAATTCCATCACTTGAACATGGCAAGAATGAAACTGTATCTTCATATGTGAACAGTGAGTTCAGGTAAGTTCAGTTCAGTTCAGTCACTCAGTCATGTCCGACTTTTTGCAACCCCATGAATCGCAGCATGCCAGGCCTCCCTGTTCATCACCAACCCCCAGAGTTCACTCAGACTCACATCCATCGAGTCCGTGATGCCACCCAGCCATCTCATCCTCGGTCGTTCCCTTCTCCTCTTGCCCCCAATCCCTCCCAGCTTCAGAATCTTTTCCAATGAGTCAACTCTTCGCATGAGGTGGCCAAAGTACTGGAGTTTCAGCTTTAGCATCATTCCTTCCAAAGAAATCCCAGGGTTGATCTCCTTCAGAATGGACTGGTTGGATCTCCTTGCAGTCCAAGGGACTCTCAAGAGTCTTCTCCAACACCACAGTTCAAAAGCATCAATTCTTTGGTGCTCAGCTTTCTTCACAGTCCAACTCTCACATCCATACATGACCACAGGAAAAACCGTAACTTGACTAGACAGACCTTAGTTGGCAAAGTAATGTCTCTGCTTTTGAATATACTATCCAGGTTGGTCATAACTTTTCTTCCAAGGAGTAAGCGTCTTTTAATTTCATGGCTGCAGTCACCATCTGCAGTGATTTTGGAGCCCAAAAAAATAAAGTCTGACACTGTTTCCACTGTTTCCCCATCTATTTCCCATGAAGTGATGGGACCGGATGCCATGATCTTCGTTTTCTGAATGTTGAGCTTTAAGCCAACTTTTTCGCTCTCCTCCTTCACTTTCATCAAGAGGCTTTTTAGCTCCTCCTCACTTTCTGCCATAAGGGTGGTGTCATCAGCATATCTGAGGTTATTGATATTTCTCCCGGCAATCTTGATTCCAGCTTGTGTTTCTTCCAGTCCAGCGTTTCTCATGATGTACTCTGCATATAAGTTAAATAAGCAGGGAGACAATATACAGCCTTGACGTACTCCTTTTCCTATTTGGAACCAGTCTGTTGTTCCATGTCCAGTTCTAACTGTTGCTTCCTGACCTGCATACAGATTTCTCAAGAGGCAGGTTAGGTGGTCTGGTATTCCCATCTCTTTCAGAATTTTCCACAGTTTATTGTGATCCACACAGTCAAAGGCTTTGGCATAGTCAATAAAGCAGAAATAGATGTTTTTCTGGAACTCTCTTGCTTTTTCCATGATCCAGCGGATGTTGGCAATTTGATCTCTGGTTCCTCTGCCTGTTCTAAAACCAGCTTGAACATCAGGGAGTTCACGGTTCACATATTGCTGAAGCCTGGCTTGGAGAATTTTGAGCATTACTTTACTAGCGTGTGAGATGAGTGCAATTGTGCGGTAGTTTGAGCATTCTTTGGCATTGCCTTTCTTTGGAATTGGAATGAAAACTGACCTTTTCCAGTCCTGTGGCCACTGCTGAGTTTTCCAAATTTGCTGGCATATTGAGTGCAGCACTTTCACAGCATCATCTTCCAGGATTTGAAACAGCTCAACGGGAATTCCATCACCTCCACTAGCTTTGTTCTTAGTGATGCTTTCTAAGGCCCACTTGACTTCACATTCCAAGATGTCTGGCTCTAGATTAGTGATCACATCCTCATGATTATCTGGGTCGTGAAGATCTTTTCTGTACAGTTCTTCTGTGTATTCTTGCCACCTCTTCTTAATATCTTCTGCTTCTGTTAGGTCCATACCATTTCTATCCTTTATCGAGCCCATCTTTGCATGAAATGTTCCCTTGGTATCTCCAATTCTCTTGAAGAGATCTCTAGTCTTTCCCATTCTGTTGTTTTCCTCTATCTCTTTGCATTGATTGCTGAAGAAGGCTTTCTTATCTCTTCTTGCTATTCTTTGGAACTCTGCATTCAGATGCTTATATCTTTTCTTTTCTCCTTTGCTTTTCGCCTCTCTTCTTTTCAGTGCTATTTGTAAGGCTTCTCCAGACAGCCATTTTGCTTTTTTGCATTTCTTTTCCATGGGGATGGTCTTGATCCCTGTCTCCTGTACAATGTCACGAACCTCATTCCATAGTTCATCAGGAACTCTGTCTATCAGATCTAGGCCCTTAAATCTATTTCTCACTTCCACTGTATAATCATAAGGGATTTGATTTAGGTCATACCTGAATGGTCTAGCGGTTTTCCCTACTTTCTTCAATTTAAGTCTGAATTTGGAAATAAGGAGTTCATGATCTGAGCCACAGTCAGCTCCTGGTCTTGTTTTTGTTGACTGTATAGAGCTTCTCCATCTTTGGCTGCAAAGAATATAATCAATCTGATTTCGGTGTTGACCATCTGGTGATGTCCATGTGTAGAGTCTTCTCTTGTGTTGCTGGAAGAGGGTGTTTGCTATGACCAGTGCATTTTCTTGGCAAAACTCTATTAGTCTTTGCCCTGCTTCATTCCGCATTCCAAGGCCAAATTTGCCTGTTACTCCAGGTGTTTCTTGACTTCCTACTTTAGCATTCCAGTCCCCTATAATGAAAAGGACATCTTTTTTGGGTGTTAGTTCTACAAGGTCTTGTAGGTCTTCATAAAACCGTTCAACTTCAGCTTCTTCAGCATTACTGGTTGGGGCATAGACTTGGATAACTGTGATATTGAATGGTTTGCCTTGGAAACGAACAGAGATCATTCTGTCGTTTTTGAGATTGCATCCAAGTACTGCATTTCGGACTCTTTTGTTGACCATGATGGCTACTCCATTTCTTCTGAGGGATTCCTGCCCGCAGTAGTAGATATAATGGTCATCTGAGTTAAATTCACCCATTCCAGTCCATTTTAGTTCGCTGATTCCTAGAATGTCGACGTTCACCCTTGCCATCTCTTGTTTGACCACTTCCAATTTGCCTTGATTCATGGACCTGACATTCCAGGTTCCTATGCAATATTGCTCTTTACAGCATCGGATCTTGCTTCTATCACCAGTCACATCCACAACTGGGTATTGTTTTTGCTTTGGCTCCATCCCTTCATTCTTTCTGGAGTTATTTCTCCACTGATCTCCAGTAGCATATTGGGCACCTAATGACCTGAGGAGTATCTCTTTTGGTATCCTATCATTTTGCCTTTTCATACTGTTCGTGGGGTTCTCAAGGCAAGAATACTGAAGTGGCTTGCCATTCCCTTCTCCAGTGGACCACATTCTGTCAGACCTGTCCACCATGACCCGCCCGTCTTGGGTTGCCCTGAGGGCCTGGCTTGGTTTCACTGAGTTAGACAAGGCTGTGGTCCTAGTGTGATTAGACTGACTAGTTTTCTGTGAGTATGGTTTCAGTGTGTCTGCCCTCTGATGCCCTCTTGCAACACCTACCATCTTTCTTGGGTTTCTCTTACCTTGGGCGTGGGGTATTTCTTCACAGTTGCTCCAGCAAAGCACAGCTGCTGCTCCTTACCTTGGATGAGGGGTATCTCCTTACCTCTGCCCCTCCTGACCTTCAACGTGGGATAGCTCATCTAGGCCCTCCTGTGCCTGCGCAGCCACCACTCCTCAGGTTGCTCCTCCTGGCCGCTGGCCCTGGCCTCGGGCGTGGGTGACTCCTCCCAGCTGTCGCCCCTGGCCTCGGGCTCAGGATGGCGCCTCAGAGTCACCGCCCCCGGCCTCGGGTGCAAGGTGGCTTCTCCCGGCCGCCCCTGACCTCGGACGCAGGGTAGCTCCTCTTGGCCGTTCCTGCTCTGTCGCAGCCTGACACTCAGCAAATTCCTGCCCTTGGTGCCCTGTTTTGTAGGTCTGGGTACTAAAGCAAGCGTGGGCATCATCCCAGCATGCCCTAGACAATTCTAGTGGTGCTCCATGGGTGCCTGCATGAACTCGGCAATGTTAAAAAAAAATAATAAAACGATATCCTAGTGAGAAAGATAGACCACGGGAGTGAAATTGAAGACTAACTGCAGCCATGGACAGTTGGAGAAACACCACGGTTTTGCCAGTTTAACCAATGTGGAGACATCACATTTTTGGTTAAGATGATTCAGTCTTCATAAAGGCCAAATATAATCCAGCTTTGTTTTGAGAAGTTCCCAATAAAGTGATCTGTAGGATAAACATAACACTGAGTATGCTTGGGTCATAATCACAGCTCCTCCAATTTACTGTAGAATCAATAGAGACTGTTCTGGAAAATCGTTTTTACGAGAGAGGCCACTCTGATGTGAAGCTCAAGTGATGCAATGTCCATGTGAATTGTAAACAAATGATTCATTCCCTGAATTCAGAGGACACTTGCTAGTGAAGCAAGACACTGAGTCTCAAGACATAAGGAGACAAGCAAGTCTTCTTTGGAGAAATGTCTGTTTCAGTCTTCTGCTCATTTTTGATTGGGTTGTTTGATTTTTTGATATTGAGTTTTGTGAGCTGTTTGTATATCTTGGAGATTGATTCTTGTCAGTTGCTTCATTTGCAAATATTTTCTCATTCCTAGGATCGTCTTCTCATCGTGTTGATGGTTTTTTCTTTGCTGTGCAAACGCTTTTAAGTTTAATTAGATCCCCTTTGTTTATGTTTGTTTTTATTTTCATTACTCTAGGAAGTAGGCTACACATAGCACAGGCAGCTCAGCTCTGTGGTGACCTAGAGAAGTGGGTGGGGAAGGCCAAGAGGGAGGGGGACATATGTTTATATGTAGTTTATACGATTTATAGGGTATAGGATTCACTTTGGGGAAGGCAATGGCACCCCACCCCAGTACTCTTGCCTGGAAAATCCAATGGACAGAATAGCCTGGTGGGCTGCAGTCCATGGGGTCGCTAACAGTCAGACAGACTGAGCGACTTCACTTTCACTTTTCTCTTTCATGCATTATTGGAGAAGGAAATGGCAACCCACTCCAGTGTTCTTGCCTGGAGAATCCCAGGGATGGGGGAGCCTGGTGGGCTGCCATCTATGGGGTCACACAGAGTCGGACATGACTGAGGCGACTTAGCAGCAGCAGCAGCAGCAGTAGCAGCAGGATTCACTTTGTTGTACAACATCGTAAAGCAACTATATCATGATCAGACCCCAGTCTCCTGCACTGGTAGGAGATGGTAAAGGCAGATTCCTTACCATCTGAGCCCCTAAAGAAGCCCAAAAATAGAAAATGTTAAAAAATTAAAAATATGAAATATCTTTGCCCAGAAAAGTGTTCCTAGGAAGACAAGGGAGTAGTAGCATCTCCCATCTGCACCCTCCCTCCCAGGAGACTCTGAGCCAGATGCTCTCCTGGGGGGCCGGGATCTTTGCATTTTTTCCACGATCCTCTCATGATTCCGAGGCACAGCCAAGGTGGGGAGTTACTGCAGTGGAAGGTCGGCTCTACCTTCTGTCGAAGGGAGGTGCATCTTCTACTGACTTGGCCCATGAACCCCTTTCTTCTCACGGTTCACATCCCCAGAGTGGATAACTGTTTAATATTAATACAGGAGGTGGTGTTAGTGGTAAAGAACCCACCTGCCAACACAGGAGCTATAACAGACATGGGTTCAAATCATGTGTTGGGAAGATCCCTTGGAGGAGGGCATGGCAACCCACTTCAGTATTCTTGCCTGGAGGATCTCATGGACAGAGGAGCTTGGCAGGCTACAGTCCATGGGATCACAAAGAGCTGGATACGTCTGAAGCATGCACACAATATGTAAACTTTCTTTTTAGAGCCCTTTTGGGTGAACAGCAAAATTGGCTGAAAAGTACAGGGATTTCCCATAGATGACCTGCCCCTACACCCTTAAACCTTCCCTATCAACATTCCCACCAGAAAGGTGCATTTGTTACAGTCAGTGACCTGCGCTGACCCATTCCCATCTCCCAGAGTCCATAATTTATAACAGGGCTCACTGTTGGTGTCATACATTCTGTGCCTGCATGCCTGGTTGGGTCCAACTCTTTGTGACACTTTTGACTGTAGCCCGCCAGGGTCTTCTGTCCATGGGATTTTTCAGGCAAGAATACTGGAGTGGGTTTCCACTTCCCTTCTCCAGAGGATCTTTCCAACCCAGAGACTGAACCCATGTCTCCTGTGTCTCTTGCATTGCAAGCAGATTCTTTACCCCCTGAGTCACCGGGGGAGTCCATACATTCTGTGGTTTTGACAAATGTACACTGACATGTATCCAGCATTATAGTGTCATGTAGAGTATTTAGTGTCCTGAAAATACTCCTTGCTTTGTGTCGTAAACATACTTCTTGCTTTGCCTGTTCATTCTTCTCCCGCCCAGTCCCTAGTAACCACTATCTTTTCATTTTTACCACAATGTTATCTTTTGCAGAATGCCATAAGGTTGGAATCATATACTTTGTAGTCTTTGGGGATTGAATTATTTTACTTAGCAATATGCACTTGATCTTTGCCTGTATTTTTTCACTGCTTGATAGCTCATTTCTTCTTAGTGCTGAGTAATAGTCCATTAGGCCCACTTAGAGTATTTAACTCTCAGAGTTGTCCCCTCTGAGCCACCAGTGATTCATCAATTAGAGGTCTTCCTACTCAAGCGTTGGCTCTCTGAGCTCTGTTTTCGTCATCACATCTTCTCTGACTCTGACACTCCCCCTTCCCTCTTACAAGGACACTTATGATCACATTTTGAGCCCCCTGAATAATTCAGGGAAATCTCCACATCTCAGTGGCCCAACTCACAAATCCCTTTTGCATTGCAATTCTCCTACCCCTGTGGTTATGCAAACAATGCCTTTGTCGATGAACTTTTCTCAAAGGAACCCATTTCCAGCATCATCTGTTTCCTGGACTAATTAAATCCATAACTTTCATGTAAAAAATGGTTGCAAAAGATCGACTCGCGTAGCATTTAACCAACATGGTTCCAAGGAAATGAATAGGTTACTGAGTTACTCAGAAGTCAGGGTTTCTTGTAGAGATAACAAAGGGGAAGTGGGTTATTGGTGTTATTTGTAAATTGAAGATATCTGACAAGACGATAAAATGAAGACACACCTACATGGTGTTGTCTGACTCTGTGCGACCCCAAGGAGTGCAGCCCACCAGGCTCCTCTGTCCATGGGATTCTCCAGGTGAGAATACTGGAGAGGGTTGCCATTCCCTTCTCCCCACGCCTACATAAAGGCTGCCCAACTTTGAACAACTCTGCCAGGATTTTGCTGCCTTTGTTTTTGGAAGGAACCAGCTGTCCTTTTTGTTCAAGAACCATATTGCAGGCAATGGAGAATCTCCCCGGGTGCCCTGGTTGCATTTGGCAGTGCAACCTGAGTGCTTTGTCCCTANCGCCTACATAAAGGCTGCCCAACTTTGAACAACTCTGCCAGGATTTTGCTGCCTTTGTTTTTGGAAGGAACCAGCTGTCCTTTTTGTTCAAGAACCATATTGCAGGCAATGGAGAATCTCCCCGGGTGCCCTGGTTGCATTTGGCAGTGCAACCTGAGTGCTTTGTCCCTAAGTTAATACACAGTGTATGGGGGAAGCAGGATAATGAGGGGCACCCTTGCCCACCCCCACCCCAAAGGTGTTCATGTTCTAACCCCCATGAACTGTTGTGTTACCTGACAAAAGACACTTTGCAGATGTGATCAAGGTCACTGATTTTTAAGAAAGGAAGGTTATCCTGGATTATCTGAGTGGTTCCCATCTACTCTCATGAGCCCTTCAAAGCAGAGAACTTTCTGCTTTGAAAGCAGAGGAGAGATGTAGTAGATAAAGCATCAGAGATCTTCCAAGGATAAGAATTCCTCCTAGTTTTCCTGTTTCTGAGACAATCATATAATTTTTATTCTTTCATCTGTGGATGTGTTAATGTGATGCATCATTTTGTTTGACTTTTTGGAGTTGGAGACAAACTTGCATCCTTGGAATAAATTCCGCATCGTTGTGGTGTATGATCCTTTTAATGGACTTTAAAAACCGGCTTGCTAGAACTTTGTAGAAGATTTTTGCATCCAGGCCATTGGTGATACTGACCTGTAATTTTTTTTGGGGGGGGGAAGGGTGTCTTTTTTTGGTTTTGGTGTGAGGGTGATTGTGGCCTCATAGGGTGAGTTTTGAGGCATTCCTTTCTCTTTGATTTTTTGGAATAGTTTGGGGAGAATTCATGTGAACTCTTTAAATGTTCAGCAGAGTTTACATAGAAAAATCCATCTGACCCTGGGCTTTTGTTTATTGGAAGTTTTTTAAATTGGTGATTCAAGTTTATTACTGGTAATTATTCTGTATGCGTTTTCTTTTTCTTCTTGATTCAGTCTTGGGAGAATGTGCTTTTATAAGAATTTATCCATTTATATTAGGTTGGCCATTTTGTTGACGTGTAATTGTTTTTCGTGGACTCTCATGATCCTCTGTATTTCTATGGTGTTGGTCGTAACCTCTCTTTCATTTCTTATTTATTTAGGTGCTCTCTCTTCTTGATGAGTCTGACTAAATGTGTATCCATTTTGCTTATCTTTTCAAAGAAATAGCTCTTAACTTCATTAATCTTTTCTCTTTTTTGGTCTTAATTTCATTTATTTCTGCCCTGATTTTATGAGTTCTTTCCTTCTACTATATTCAGATATTGTTTACTCTTTTGCTTGTTCCTTCTAATCTGAATGATACTTTTGCCTGGTACATTATACTTGGTTATAGATTTTTTTCCTTCTTATCACTTTGAACATATATGGTGCCACTTTCTTTTGGCCTGCAAAATTTCTGCTGAAAAGTCAGCTATTGGTCTTATGAGAGTTTTCTAGTATGTAATTAGTTGCTTTTCTCTGGATGTTTTTTAAGATTCTCTAAGTTTTGCCATTTTAATTAGGATGTGTTTGGGTGCAGACCTCTTTGGGTCAAGGGGCTTCCCAGGTGGCGCTAGCAGTAAAGAACCTGCATGCCAAGGCAGAGGATGTAAGAGACACTGGTTTGATCTCTGGTTCAGGAAAATCCTCTGGAGAAGGAAATGGCAACACACTCAGGTGTTCTTGCCTGGAAAAATCCCCTGGACAGAGGAGCCTGGAGGGCTACAGTCCATGGGGTCACAAAGAGTCAGACATGACTGAAGTGACTTAGCACTCTTTGTGTTCGTCCTGTTTGGGACTCTCTTTTCTTACCAGACCCGGATATCTGTTTCCTCTCCCAGGTTAAGGAAGTTTTCACTTATTATGTCTTCAAATAACTTCCCTGCACACCTTTCTCTTCTGCTTTTAGAACCCTTATAATGAAATGTTAGCAGGCTTGAGGTTGTCCCAGAGATATCTTAAACTATCCTCATTTCTAAAAATTGCTTTTTCCCTTTATTCTGTTCAGCTTGAGAGATTCTCACTATTTTGTCTTCTGGTTTGTGGATTCATTCCCCCATGTCCTCTTATCTACTGCTGAGTCCTTCCAGTGTATTTTTTATTTTTGTATCTTTTACTCTATTTTTATTGCATTCTTCAGATCTGCTTGGTTCTTATTTTCTCCTCCCTTGTTACTCTTCTGACTGCCTTCATCTATTCTTCTTCCAAGTTCCTTGAGCATCGCTATGATCATTACCTTGAACTCTTTATCCAGTAGATTACTTACCTTTGTTTTGCTGTGCAGTCGCTCAGCGGTGTCTGACTCTCTGCCACCTCATGGACTGCGGCACGCCAGGCTTCTCCGTCCTTCACCATCTCCTGGAGTTTGCTCAAGCTCATGTCCATTGGGTTGGTGATGACTTTGTTTAGTTCCTCTGGGTGTTGTCTTATTCCTTCATTTAAAGCGTATTTCTCTGTTTCCTCATCTTGCCTACTTGATGAATTGGTTTCTATATATTGGGTAGGTTCGTTCAGTCTCCTGATCTTGGAGAAGTGGCCATAGGCAAGAGACTTGCTTGGGGACCCAGGAGCACACTCCCCTCTGGTAATTAAAGTTACGTGCTCCAGGAGCACCCATTGTGTGGGCTGTGTGGTTCTTTCCTTTGTGGTGGGATTGACTATTCTGGGCATGCTGGTAGGCGGGGCTGGCCTTGTCCTGCTTGGCTGGCAGGTACTTCCTTGTGTGGTTATTACTGGCCCCTTGGTCTGCAGGTAAGCTCCTGGAGGTACTAGACTAGGGGAAGGACTCCAAAATCACACTTGTCAGCACCAGGGTCCTCACAGAAAAACATGCTCCCAAAGGTGGCTGCCACCAGCATCTTCCCAGGGTAAGCCTCAGTCGCCTCCTCCCTCTCCGGGAGGCTCTCCAAAATCAGCACATGTGTCTCATCCAGGTTCCTTTCAAACTGCTGCCTCTGCACTGGGGCTCAGAAGATGTAAGATTTGGGGCATGCCCTGTCAGAGTCAAGCCTGATTTCCCCCATCTCTTTGGCTGTCTTGTAGACAAGCCCTTAAAGCCAGGTGCTCTGGAACTCTTCTTCCTGGCATAGAACCCCTGGGCTGGGGAGACTGATGTAGGGCCCAGACCCCTCACTGCTTGGGGATAACCTCGCGATTGGATTATGTTCCTATTTGTGGGTATCGCCTACCCAGGGAGATTTGCCGTATCTCCACCCCTTCTCCTCACCCATTGTGCTTCCTTCTTCACATTTTTAGTTGTGGAAACTCTTTTCTTCTAGTCTTCAGGTCATTCTGCTAGACAGCTGCTCTGTAAATAGGGGCAATTTTGATGTGCCCATAGCAGGAGGTGAGCTCAGGGTCTTCCTACCCTGCTGTCTTGCTCACCCTCCCACTTCAGTGCAAGACTTTATTTAAGTGTTCCAACAACACCCAAAGAGAAGGTGCAGGAACCTTAACTACTGAATTGAATTCTTGTATTGAACATATGAATTCAGATCCAGCCCCCAAGGCAGGCCTGAAAGCAGGAGGAGGATGTGGCTCAAAAGAGACAGAGGGAACCTCAGGAAACCCTGTGGTTTCAAGAGGCAGGAAATATATGACTGCGGCTGAAGTCAATTTCCCCTGGAGATGGACAGGGAGATAAGGTTGGAAAAAGCAGAAGACAATTTCTATTTAAAAGGCTGTGGGGAAAATACTTTGTCCTCATTTGACTGATCATAAGAATAAGCGAAGCAATTTTGTTCCAGATCATAAAGTAATGGCTCTCTTCTGCAAAATTATCTACTAGGAAGACCTATGTCTCCTCTGGTGATGGGATGATAAACAATGCACATGACAGATTGCCTGGAAAATAAGATGTAATGATGAGGGTCAAACATGCTTATTAAAACCATGTGGAAGGAAAATCAGGAAGAAGGGAGACTGCTGTTAATTATGACAAGGAAGCAGATAACAAAGTGGCTAGACAGGCTTTTTCACAGATGTTTGGGTTCAATATATTTTGAGACTGTCAAAGAGGCACATTAGAACCATTACATGTATTCAAGCTGCATTGGGTATTAACTACCTGCTCTTCCTTCACAGGGAGCAAGTAAGATGGCCAGGTGATATTTTTATTAAGTGAAAATATTTCTTCGATTTAGATTTTCTTCCTTTTTCTTGGAAATGGTAGATATCCCACCTATAGGAATTGCAAATGATCTTCTCTATAGCCCAGAGGCCTGGTGTGCTGCACTTCATGGGGTTGCAAAGAGTCGGACACGACTGAGCGACTGAATTGAACTGAACTGAACTGATAGCCCAGAACTGAGGAGTTGCTGTCTTAGAGCTAGGCTGTCTCAGCCGAAATCTCAGCTCCTCTCTTGACTACTGTTCAATTGCTCTGTGCCTCAGTTTCTTCCGTCGTAAAATGAGGATGATGCTAATGGTGGTACCTACTTGGCGAGGCTACAAGAGGACTGACTGAGTCAGTGAGTCACTGTCCGTACAGAAGACTGTCCACACCTTGCAACGTTAGCTGTGAACCCAAGTTTGCTTGTCTAGTAATTCTTCACTTTCTGCTCACTCTTATTGTAGCTGAGCAGGTGTTTCTTCTTTATTACACATTTTCTTATGTCTTCAGTTGTAGGGTCTGTGGTCTTTCTTGGAGGAGGGGCTATTTCTCACGTCCAATCGGCTCATCAGTCAGTCACTGGAGGAGTGATGGGGAAACTTCAGACAAAATCCACAGGATGTGTGTGGATGCTGGAGGCAGGGGCTTGGGTTCACACACTTGTCCCAAGGCTGACTCATCAGCACAGCCTCTAGAAGCCTCTGCCGAGTATCAGCTGTGGCAAGAACTGGTTAGAGCCGAAGTGATGAGGTGTGGTGTTCAAACCCACTGGCTGAATCATTTTGATCAACTGTTAGGATGAATTGTAAAAAGCGGCATTTATGTAGGTCAGAAAAGATAAATGTTGACAGTGCTGTATGAGTCAAGTTAATATTTCATGTTTCCTACATGTGTTGATTAATGTATATGAAGAATGCTTAGTCTCTCAGTCATGTCTGACTCTTTGTGACCCCATGGGCTGCAGCCCATCCATCTCCTCTGTCCATGGGTTTTCCCAGGCAAGAATACTGGGGTAGGTAGCCATTCCCTACTCCAGGGGCTCTTCCCAACCCAGGGATCGAACCCAGGTCTCCTCCACTGCAGGAAGATTCTTTCCTATCTGAACCACAAAGGAAGCCATGGTTATGAACAGTTATATCATTTACTACTTTCTAGATGGAGCTACTAATGTCAACAGGCTGCCTTAAAGCGCTCCTGGGGACGAAAAGATAATTCTGTTCTACGTCCTACTCAGACCTTTGATTAAAATACTTTCTGCACTTCATAGATTTGCATTTACCAGATCCCTCTATATGTTGGGCGAGACAATACTTAGTCACCACGTATCCAGAGTTTAAGATCATTTAAGGTTTGCCATCATCACCAGCATTAGCCTTTTGTAAAAGCGCTCAGCCTTCCTGGATGGCTTACAGAAATATTCCNATTCATGTCCATTAAGTCAGTGATGCCATCCAACCATCTCATCCTCTGTCATCCCCTTCTCCTGCCTTCAATCTTTCCCAGCATCAGGGTCTTTTCAGATGAGTTGGCTCTTTGCACAGGTGGCCAAAGTATTGGAGCTTCAGCTTCAGCATCAGTCCTTCCAATGAAGACTCAGGGTTGACTTTCTCTAGGATTGACTGGTTTGATCTCAGTTTGAGAACATCAGTGCCTTTCTTTAGTTAGTTGATTTTGTTCAGACAGTGCTCCTTTTTTTGAGTGATCCCTGCCACATGGATGACATTCCTTGCCACATGGATGACATTCCCCCCCTACTGGATCTATCCCAGTGCATGCCAGCCTGAAGGGGTCCATGGGATTCTCACACTTGGGTGCACTATCCCTCTTGAACCTGAGTGATGGCTGATCCCAACGGGGCCACCTCTCCTTGGAATCCTCTGTCAGCAGACAGCCAGCCAGTCTCCGGAACTTCAGATGGCTCAGGAGGGGTCAGACATGTTTCTGTTCCCCCAGCTGCACCCCAGGTGTAGGTGTCCAGTTTAAGGCATGCCTTTCTCTCCCAACCTCCCTGGCCTCTCTCTCAGTTCTAGGTGAGGGTCCGCCCCCCCTCACTCCTCCCACTTGGAGTGAAACTCACAGTGTAGCTCATTCCTAAGAAATTCTCATCAAATCCTTCCTGTCTCCTCCCTACCTCCCACTTTCCTATGTCTGTGGCACTGGGAGGTTCATGAGTGTTGCATCTTCTTGTGGTTTGGGGGCTAAATCCAAGGCCTTTCAGTTTGGAACTGCACATCTGCTGTACCTTGGGGGTACATTTAAACATCCTGGTACATTTGTTTGTTTATTACTTGCGATACATCCACCAATTACTTCTCAAAGGGATTTGAGATGATTGAGGATGTAAATCATGTTCTATCAGCCAGGTTCAAATCTAGTCTTGTCCTCATCCCCTACAAAGCTCCACAGCCCTGTGTGAAATGGCTCTGATTCTTTCTGCTTTCTCAGAGATGCTAATACAGGTACTGAAGAGAGGAGAGGGCTTCCCAGGTGGTGCTAGTGGTAAAGAATCTGCCTGCCAATGAAGGAGATGTCAGAAACACAGGTTCCATCCGGGTTTGGAAGGTCCCCTGGCAACCCACTCCAGTTTTCTTGCCTGGAGAATCCCATGGACAGAGGAGCCTGGTGGGCTGCAGTCCATGGGGTCGCAAACAGTCAGACACGACCGAGCTCCTAAACAACAACAGAAGGAGAATATGCAAGTCTCATTTCTCACTCTCCAGGTTTGCTCAGCTTTCTTCCACTCGTCAATCAAGTTAAGCTTTGTGTTTACATGATGCGAAAATGAATCAATACACTCTTTTAAAAAATGGCAAGGAACATTGAAATATATATTAATGCAGCAAAACAAGCCATAGAGGCAGAGCCTCCAATGGACTGGTTCTTTGTCCGAGTGAAAGGGTTTTTGAAGATGGTAAACAAGCTGGGATTCACAGGATGAGTACTATGAAATTTTAAGTGCACGGACGGCCCATTTTGTGTACTTCCATCCTTCTCTGCCAATTCTAATGAAAAATGTCTTCCCCCCAGCTCCATCCTCCCCATCTTTCGCTGGGCTGATCTTTACCTTTGTTCTCGACACTCTCATTCATTTTGTCTTGCAAGCTTAATTATGGTTTAAGGTAGGCAGACATTTCTCAAACTCTTTTTTAATAACGTGTCACAGTTGGAAGCTGGCCTCTTAGGAAGTGCAAAGCCAGAGGCATCTTGTCGCACTTTTTCACTTGGTGAAGTGATTCAAGGAACAATTCAGACTTTGTTGAAATTATAGTAACATTTTAGAAAATGACACACATAAATGCAAATGATGCATGTAAATGCAAGCTTCAGAAGGCAGGCGCCCTTGACCATCTGTGTTCACCAAACGGAGTGTGCATTTCTGTGAATATAATGGATACATTAACCGTTGGGAATGCTGGTAACTCTGTGTTGGATTAATGTCTGGAAAATTCTGATTATTTTTAAACACAGGGACTTAGAATTCGGAAGACTTTTTCCCCACTCCCCTTTGTCATTTCTATTACACTAGAAATGGTAACACACTCCAGTATCCTTGCCTGAGAAATTCCATGGACACAGGAACCTGGCAGGCTACAGACCACGGGTTTGAAAAAGAGTCAGGCATGACTTAGCGACTAGATAACAACAGGCATTGTGTAATAAAATTTTCATTGTATGAAAATCAGAAATGCTTTCAAAAACTGCCCTAATACCACCACTCACTAAAAACCATTATCAGTAATTTGATTTATGAGTGAGTGAGTGAGTGAAAGTTGCTCAGTCTTGTCCAACTCTGCAACCCCACGGATTCCCGCATTGCAGGTGGATTCTCTACCAGCCGAGCCACTAGGGAAGCCCAGTTTGGTTTATAATTCTATATAATTAGTTATGCAGGTATCATATTATGTGACTTCCCTAGTGGCTCAGATGGTAAAGCATCTGCCTACAATGTGAGAGACCGGGTTCAATCCCTGGGTCAGGAAGATCCCCTGGAGAAGAAAATGGCAATCCACTCCAGTATTCTTGCCTGGAAAATCCCATGGATGGAGGAGCACCCAGAGATTGAACCCTGGATTCCCGCATTGCAGGTGGATTCTTTACCAGCCGAGCCACTAGGGAAGCCCAGTTTGGTTTATAATTCTATATAATTAGTTATGCAGGTATCATATTAGGTACTATTTTTAGGTTTTGTTCACTGATGAAAATCTCAGAGTATGCCTCTTAAAATAATTGTTAATTTCAGATTTATTAACTGAGCATCTATTACGTACCAGGCATACGAGATACATGGGAAAAAACAGGGAACGAAACTGCTCCCACAAGAACCTAGAGTTCAGTGGGAGGCAGTCCTTCATGAAGGATCATGCCAGACGTTGTTACAAACTTTGATAATTGTGTGAAAAAAAGCACACAGTGGGTGGTAAAAGGCTAAACTGGAGGGTGCGGCTTGTGTGATTAAGAAGGTCAAGGAGGTTCCCCGTAAGGAGCGGAGTTTTAAGCTACTATTTTAAGAACCAGTGGGACAGGTCCTGGGGAGAGCTGGTCACTCAAGGCAGTGACAATCCCGTGTTTATCTTACACGTTTCAGGTGCTGTTTCAGACTGATCACTGCAAACAGCACCGTAAGCTAAGCCCCTTTCTCCCCTACACCTTTC
>SJYX01000190.1:64682-80116 GCA_006410675.1 Oreotragus oreotragus
TCAGTCATATGTATACATATCTCCCCTCCCTCTGGAGCCTCCCTCTCACCCACCCCATCCCAGCCCTGGAGGTCATCACAGAGCACCCAGCTGAGCTCCCGTGTTATACAGCAGCTTCCCACTAGCCATCTATTTTACACACAGCAGTATATATATGTCAATGCCACTCTCTCAATTCTTCCCACCCTCTTCTCCTCTCACTGTGTCCCAAGTCTGTCTCTACATCTGCATCTCTATGCTGCCCCACAAATAGTTTCATCAGTACCACTCTGTACATTCCATATATTTGTGTCCATATACAATATTTGTTTTTCTTTTTCTAATTTCACTCTGTATAACAAGCTATACTAGACTCATCCACCTCACTCCAGCTAACTCAAATTTGTTCTTTTTTATGGCTGAGAAATATTTCATTGTATATATGTACCACAACTCCTTTATCTGTCCATCTGTCAGTGGAGATCCAGGCTGCTTCCGTGTCCAGCTTATTGTAAATAGCACCGCTATGAGCACTGGGGTACTTGTGTCTTTTTGAATTATGGTTTCTCAGGGTATATGCCCAGGAGTGGGATTGCTGTGTCGTATGGCCCTTCTATTTCTAGTTTTTTAAAGGGTCTCCCATACTGCTTTCCCTGTATCAGTTTGCCATCTCACCAACAGTGCCAGAGGATTCCCTTTTCTCCACATTCCAGGAGATACATTTCTATCTTCATCATCAATTGCAGGGAGCCAAGATAAGTTTGTTCAATAACAAGTATGGTGTGATTGTGAGGCCTTCTTATAACAAGATTCTTCCAACAGAGCCAAATTCGTCCAGTAAATTTTGGTGAACACAACGAACATAGGAGAGAGGGAGGCCGCAGTGATAAAGAGCCCGCCCACCAATGCAGGAGACTCAGGAGACCTGGGTTGGATCCCTGGGTTGGAAAGATCCCCTCAAACAGGAAATGGCAACCCACTACAGTATTCTTGCCTGGGAAATCCATGGACAGAGGAACCTGGTGGGCTACAGTCCCCAGGGATCACAAAGAGTCAGACAACCCCGAGGGTCTGAGCACGCAGAAGGTTTACCGGCATGCATCTGAACGGCGTCGTCAAACTTGTTTGGGAAGAGCTGCCTCTTCCTCTTGCTAGATGTGTACTCGGGAACTTTGCTGACCTGAGTTTTCCCATAGACGATATAGGGGTAGTGACACGGGAGTGGACTTCTTTCTGCTGTTCCGTCTGCTCAGCCCCTCNACGGCGTCGTCAAACTTGTTTGGGAAGAGCTGCCTCTTCCTCTTGCTAGATGTGTACTCGGGAACTTTGCTGACCTGAGTTTTCCCATAGACGATATAGGGGTAGTGACACGGGAGTGGACTTCTTTCTGCTGTTCCGTCTGCTCAGCCCCTCTCTCCTCGGGGAATGGTCCTACATCGTCTGGCGCTGGAGAAGCTGTCACTCACAAGATACACCTCTTGGGCCATGGGGGTGGTTGTATAGCCCAGGCTTGGCCAACATCAGTGACCCACACTTTTGGCCACAGGGACTAACCTCAAGCCAGGAATGTGACTCATGTGAGGTCAATCAGAGTCCTTCTCGGGGGTCTTATTTATAATAAGAGAAACAAGCCCAGTCTTTCTCCTTGTATCAAAAGCTAAAGAGAGCTCTGGGCACTTGTGTTTCCTATCACACAGGGGAAATACTGTCTGAAGTAGGAAAGAATAGACCAAAAGAATCTCACATACCTGGGAGAAAGAAAGAGTGAAAGCAAGAGGGATAAAGGAAGGGGGTCCAGCCTCACAATCCTGCACGAGACCCTTGTCATCCCCCAAGGCTGCCTTCACCTCTAGACTCTCTTGTTATATGTGTCTTTAAAATTCCTTTGTAGTTTTGGTTGGGCTTCCATCACTGGAAACTAAAGCTAAAAATGTAGTTGCTAAATGAAATACTGACTTTAGAATCATGAGAACTAAACTAAAGTTGTGTTTTGCTAAGAGTTTAATCAGCACAGTATCTGGAAAAGGACAAACACTTAATACCTTATTGCTAATGGTATTCGTAGGACTCGTCTACACCTTAGAACCTGACTCATAAAGGGTGGTCTGTGTGATCAGGCAGCATTGGCATCATCCAGGGGCCTGTTAGAAGTGCCAAATCTTGGTTCCCATCTATAATCTGCTCAGCCAGAATATGGCATTTTGCACGGTCTGCGCAAGAGTTGTATGCAAAGTAAACTGTGAAAAGCACCACCCTGGGTATGGTGATGAGATTTCAGATGCAACATCAAAGGCACAGTTCACGAAGTAAATAATTAATAAGCTGGGTTTCATTAAAGTGAAAAATTCTCTGCAAGAGACAGTGTCAAGAGAATGAGTAGACAAACCAGAGCTTAAGAGAAAATATTTGTAGAAGATATATCTGATAAAGTATTGTTGTTGGGTGTATATAAACTTTTCAAAAGTTTTTTTTTTAATATATTGGAGCCTAGTTGATTTACAGTGTTGGTTTAGTTTCAGGTGTGCAGCAAAGTGATTCAGATAGAATATATTTGAACTCTTAAAACGAACAAGAAAACAACTCAGTTTAAAAAATGGGCCAATGACCTCCTCACCAAAGGGAAAGCGAAAGTTGCTCATTCGTGTCCGACTTTCTGCAACTCCATGGATAATACAGTTCATGGAATTCTCTAGGCCAGAATACCAGCGTGGGTACCCTTTCCCTTCTCCAGGGGATCTTCCCAACCCAGGAATTGAACCCAGGTCGCCCACATTGCAGGTGGATTCTTTACCAGCTCAGGCACCAGGGAAGCCCTCATCACCAAAGAATACACACAAGAGATAAAGAGGCATGTGAAAAGGTGTTCCACATCATGTGTCGTCAGGGGAGCTCAAATTAATTCAACAGGACACCAATTCATACCTATCAGAATGGCCAAAATCCAAAACACAGATGCCAAATGCTGGCAAGGGTGTTGAGCAATGGGAATTCTCATTCATTGCTGATGGGAATGCAAAACGATTCAACCACTTTGGAAGACGGTTTGGTTGTTTCTCTCAAAACTAAACATACGTTTACTGCTCAGTCTAGCAACCACACTCCTTGGTGTTTATCCGAAGGAGCTGAAGACTTCTGTCCATGCAAAACCAGAACATGGTGTTTGTAGCAGTTTTTTTTTTTTTTTTTTTCACTCTCCTCTTTCACTTTCATCAAGAGGCTTTTCAGTTTCTCTTCACTTTCTGCCATAAGGGTGGCGTCATCTGCATATTTGAGGTTATTGATATTTTTCCCGGCAATCTTGATTCCAGCTTGTGCTTCTTCCAGCCAGAACTATAGGAGTCTGTAATCTCCCATCTGATTCAAATTCAGGCAAGATTGGAGAAAGGGATATCTATGAGAATATTTACAGGCTTAAAAGAGGATCAGAGTGTAATGAAATGAAATGTAACACGGTTGACTTCTTAAAAATCTATACCCATATTCTAAAACTCCCTGTGCAAATACAGAAAGGGGAGATGGTGTTTAGTATCCACAACTATACAAAGGCCAGAGGTCAAATTGTTGGCAGTTTTGAAGTGAGTCTGCTGTGTTGGTTTGGCTGCTACAAATGCAACATAGTATAGGGGAAAGAGTTTTGTAAACCACAAATAAGTACACAATGTCTTGTGTACATACAAGTGATGTAGATATTAATTCTGCTCTAAAAGCTGGAGACAACATATGAGAAAGTGTTGGTAAATCACAACTCTCTATAAAATATATTTGTATGTATCTCTTTCACAGATAAGTACTGATTCTTAAAAGGAGCAGGAACTTAGAACAAAGATGGGAAGTTAGAACAGGATTTTCTTCCTGTCCTTGGCCGGAGCCCCTATCCTATGTCTGAAGCATGCCTTTCATAGCTTGGAGCCATGCTTTACTCAAAAAGCATTAGAGGAGGGTCTTCAGGTCAGTGAGGAAGATAAACTCAGGTCACATGATAAAGAAAAAAAGGACACATGGGGAGCTGATACCTGGCTAAGTAGCCAGAGTTTCCTTGCGAAAGGAAAGCCAGGCTTGTTACCTGTGACTGCAAAGTGAATCGGAGTGAATGGGGGTGAGATGGTGGTCGGATCTTGTCCACACAAGGTGGGGATGAGCGGGTTGGCTTTGCCTATGTTGGAAGGGGCTGCGTGGGGAGGCAAGGTGCTCAGTCAGCCTCTGATGTGCTGTTGGCAGAGGGTGGGTGAGGGTGATGGCACATAGACCCTTGAGATCCACGGCCAACTTTAAAGGTGCTGTGTCAGAGGCTGTTGGGCAAACCCACCAAGTTAGTTAGCTGAGGCTTTGCCAAATCCATTAACAAAAGCTCTTTTTATAATTCAAAGTATATGTATTTTATAGATAGGCTTCTTTGGTGGCTCAGATGCTAAAGAATCCACCTGCCAATGCAGGAGACCCAGGTTCATTCCCTGGGTCGGGAAGATCCTCCAGAGGAAGGATTAGCAACCCACTCCAGTATTCTTGCCTGGACAATTCCATGGACAGAGGACCATGGCGGGCTACAGTCCATGAGGCTGCAAAGAGTTGGACATGGCTAGAGCAATTGAGCATGAACAGCTCATATATATATATGTAACAGTGTTTCTTAGTTTCTTAGTCACATCCAACTCTGCCATGGACTGTAGACTGTAGCCTGTAGTCCCATGGACTGTAGATTGTAGCCTGTAGACTATAGTCTGTAGACTGTAGTTGGACATGGCTGAAGCAATTGAGCATGCACAGCTCATATATATATATATATATATATATATATGTGTGTGTGTGTGTGTGTGCATTAGTCTCTCAGTCATATCCAACTCTGCCATGGACTGTAGACTGCAGTCCCATGGATTACTAGTCTGCCGGGCTCTTCTGTGCACAGGCACCAAGTGCTCTGTGATGATCTGGAGGTGTCTTTTTAGAATCACTTCACAGACTGTGACTAGACCAGAGGGAAAATTGCCTTAGTTCTAGCATTTTCTGAGAGGCCCGTACACCTCCAGATTCCAGTATCTGTGGATATCAGAGGCCAACTGGCCAGTGGAACTGCCACGAACTGCTTTCTCTTTCATTTTGAGGTTGGGAGTGGCAGTGATTATTTGTTACTGTAATGGGAACGTTCAGTTCAGTTCAGCTCATTCGCTCAGTCATGTCCAACTCTTTGCGACCCCATGAATCGCAGCACACCAGGCCTCCCTATCCATCACCAACTCCCGGAGTTCACCCAAACTCACGTCCATCGAGTCGGTGATGCCATCCAGCCATGTCATCCTTGGTCGTCCCCTTCTCCTCCTGCCCCCAATCCCTCCCAGCATCAGGGTTTTTTCCAATGAGTCAACTCTTCGCATGGGAATGTTAAATGGGATAATTCGGGTGATTCTTTGTCTATCTCTTCAACTTTGTTTGGTTCTTCTTGCCCTTGTAGAAAAATTCAGGCCATTGCATATTTCTGGTCTGTTTTAGGGATTTAAAAAATGTTACAACCATTTTAGTCACAGACTCAATTTTGTACTTAGAAGGATGAGTGTCTTAGAAGGATGTTTAAGAGTCATGGTGTCCACCTTCTTTAGAAATTATAGGTATTTCTCTGCTAGATCTTAGTGTAGCAGAGAACCTTTGTCTTGGGAAGGAGGTTGGATAGATTTTCTTCTCTATGATTCTGTTTCCTCTTTTGTGAAACTTGTGGCATGGCCCTTCTGAGCCTGGGGAGTGGGCAGAGAAGAGTGATAAAGGAGGACAGGAAAAATCTTCCTACCAGGTCCTGCTGCTGGCTGCCAGCATGCTCTCTGGGGCTGGGCAGTGTGTAAGCTAATGCCTTTCTCTCCGTTCAGTTCAGTCATTCAGTTGGGTCCAACTCTGCAACCTCATGGACTGCAACACGTCAGGCTTCCCTGTCCTTCACCATCTCCTGGAGTTTGCTAAAATTCATGTCCATTAAGTCAGTGATGCCATCCAACCATCTCATCCTCTGTCATCCCCTTCTCCTGCCTTCAATCTTTCCCAGCATCAGGGTCTTTTCAGATGAGTTGGCTCTTTGCACAGGTGGCCAAAGTATTGGAGCTTCAGCTTCAGCATCAGTCCTTCCAATGAAGACTCAGGGTTGACTTTCTCTAGGATTGACTGGTTTGATCTCAGTTTGAGAACATCAGTGCCTTTCTTTAGTTAGTTGATTTTGTTCAGACAGTGCTCCTTTTTTTGAGTGATCCCTGCCACATGGATGACATTCCTTGCCACATGGATGACATTCCCCTCCTACTGGATCTATCCCAGTGCATGCCAGCCTGAAGGGGTCCATGGGATTCTCACACTTGGGTGCACTATCCCTCTTGAACCTGAGTGATGGCCGATCCCAACGGGGCCACCTCTCCTTGGAATCCTCTGTCAGCAGACAGCCAGCCAGTCTCCGGAACTTCAGATGGCTCAGGAGGGGTCAGACATGTTTCTGTTCCCCCAGCTGCACCCCAGGTGTAGGTGTCCAGTTTAAGGCATGCCTTTCTCTCCCAACCTCCCTGGCCTCTCTCTCAGTTCTAGGTGAGGGTCCCCCCCCCCTCACCCCTCCCACTTGGAGTGAAACTCACAGTGTAGCTCGTTCCTAAGAAATTCTCATCAAATCCTTCCTATCTCCTCCCTACCTCCCACTTTCCTATGTCTGTGGCACTGGGAGGTTCATGAGTGTTGCATCTTCTTGTGGTTTGGGGGCTAAATCCAAGGCCTTTCAGTTTGGAACTGCACATCTGCTGTACCTTGGGGGTACATTTAAACATCCTGGTACATTTGTTTGTTTATTACTTGCGATACATCCACCAATTACTTCTCAAAGGGATTTGAGATGATTGAGGATGTAAATCATGTTCTATCAGCCAGGTTCAAATTGGTTTGGGGGCTAAATCCAAGGCCTTTCAGTTTGGAACTGCACATCTGCTGTACCTTGGGGGTACATTTAAACATCCTGGTACATTTGTTTGTTTATTACTTGCGATACATCCACCAATTACTTCTCAAAGGGATTTGAGATGATTGAGGATGTAAATCATGTTCTATCAGCCAGGTTCAAATCTAGTCTTGTCCTCATCCCCTACAAAGCTCCACAGCCCTGTGTGAAATGGCTCTGATTCTTTCTGCTTTCTCAGAGATGCTAATACAGGTACTGAAGAGAGGAGAGGGCTTTCCAGGTGGTGCTAGTGGTAAAGAATCTGCCTGCCGATGAAGGAGATGTCAGAAACACAGGTTCCATCCGGGTTTGGAAGGTCCCCTGGCAACCCACTCCAGTTTTCTTGCCTGGAGAATCCCATGGACAGAGGAGCCTGGTGGGCTGCAGTCCATGGGGTCGCAAACAGTCAGACACGACCGAGCTCCTAAACAACAACAGAAGGAGAATATGCAAGTCTCGTTTCTCACTCTCCAGGTTTGCTCAGCTTTCTTCCACTCGTCAATCAAGTTAAGCTTTGTGTTTACATGATGCGAAAATGAATCAATACACTCTTTTAAAAAATGGCAAGGAACGTTGAAATATATATTAATGCAGCAAAACAAGCCATAGAGGCAGAGCCTCCAATGGACTGTGCTCTTTGTCCGAGTGAAAGGGTTTTTGAAGATGGTAAACAAGCTGGGATTCACAGGATGAGTACTATGAAATTTTAAGTGCACGGACGGCCCATTTTGTGTACTTCCATCCTTCTCTGCCAATTCTAATGAAAAATGTCTTCCCCCCAGCTCCATCCTCCCCATCTTTCGCTGGGCTGATCTTTACCTTTGTTCTCGACACTCTCATTCATTTTGTCTTGCAAGCTTAATTATGGTTTAAGGTAGGCAGACATTTCTCAAACTCTTTTTTAATAACGTGTCACAGTTGGAAGCTGGCCTCTTAGGAAGTGCAAAGCCAGAGGCATCTTGTCGCACTTTTTCACTTGGTGAAGTGATTCAAGGAACAATTCAGACTTTGTTGAAATTATAGTAACATTTTAGAAAATGACACACATAAATGCAAATGATGCATGTAAATGCAAGCTTCAGAAGGCAGGCGCCCTTGACCATCTGTGTTCACCAAACAGAGTGTGCATTTCTGTGAATATAATGGATACATTAACCGTTGGGAATGCTGGTAACTCTGTGTTGGATTAATGTCTGGAAAATTCTGATTATTTTTAAACACAGGGACTTAGAATTCGGAAGACTTTTTCCCCACTCCCCTTTGTCATTTCTATTACACTAGAAATGGTAACACACTCCAGTATCCTTGCCTGAGAAATTCCATGGACACAGGAACCTGGCAGGCTACAGACCACGGGTTTGAAAAAGAGTCAGGCATGACTTAGCGACTAGATAACAACAGGCATTGTGTAATAAAATTTTCATTGTATGAAAATCAGAAATGCTTTCAAAAACTGCCCTAATACCACCACTCACTAAAAACCATTATCGGTAATTTGATTTATGAGTGAGTGAGTGAGTGAAAGTTGCTCAGTCTTGTCCAACTCTGCAACCCCACGGATTCCCGCATTGCAGGTGGATTCTCTACCAGCCGAGCCACTAGGGAAGCCCAGTTTGGTTTATAATTCTATATAATTAGTTATGCAGGTATCATATTATGTGACTTCCCTAGTGGCTCAGATGGTAAAGCATCTGCCTACAATGTGAGAGACCGGGTTCAATCCCTGGGTCAGGAAGATCCTCTGGAGAAGAAAATGGCAATCCACTCCAGTATTCTTGCCTGGAAAATCCCATGGATGGAGGAGCACCCAGAGATTGAACCCTGGATTCCCGCATTGCAGGTGGATTCTTTACCAGCCGAGCCACTAGGGAAACCCAGTTTGGTTTATAATTCTATATAATTAGTTATGCAGGTATCATATTAGGTACTATTTTTAGGTTTTGTTCACTGATGAAAATCTCAGAGTATGCCTCTTAAAATAATTGTTAATTTCAGATTTATTAACTGAGCATCTATTACGTACCAGGCATACGAGATACATGGGAAAAAACAGGGAACGAAACTGCTCCCACAAGAACCTAGAGTTCAGTAGGAGGCAGTCCTTCATGAAGGATCATGCCAGACGTTGTTACAAACTTTGATAATTGTGTGAAAAAAAGCACACAGTGGGTGGTAAAAGGCTAAACTGGAGGGTGCGGCTTGTGTGATTAAGAAGGTCAAGGAGGTTCCCCGTAAGGAGCGGAGTTTTAAGCTACTATTTTAAGAACCAGTGGGACAGGTCCTGGGGAGAGCTGGTCACTCAAGGCAGTGACAATCCCGTGTTTATCTTACACGTTTCAGGTGCTGTTTCAGACTGATCACTGCAAACAGCACCGTAAGCTAAGCCCCTTTCTCCCCTACACCTTTCCCCCGTCCCTCTTTTCCCGGCATGTGGCCGTGAGAGCCGTGAGTCCAAATTTATGCCTTCTGTACTGGCCTGACTCCTTTGCTTCGCATGTCCCTGCGTCCTTGCTCTATTCTGCATCCTCCTCTTTCCAACACAGGCTGTTTCAGCACTAGGTCTTTTCTCAATAGGGGATCCTGTGTCACAAGAGAAATTTCTTTCTATATACACATGCATATTTATTTTTAATTGCTTTACAGTGTTGTGTTGGTTTCTACTAATTCAAAAAGCATTTTCAGTATCCTAGAACTATTGCATTTTATTTCATGAACATGAATCAGTCATATGTATACATATCTCCCCTCCCTCTGGAGCCTCCCTCTCACCCACCCCATCCCAGCCCTGGAGGTCATCACAGAGCACCCAGCTGAGCTCCCGTGTTATACAGCAGCTTCCCACTAGCCATCTATTTTACACACAGCAGTATATATATGTCAATGCCACTCTCTCAATTCTTCCCACCCTCTTCTCCTCTCACTGTGTCCCCAAGTCTGTCTCTACATCTGCATCTCTATGCTGCCCCACAAATAGGTTCATCAGTACCACTCTGTACATTCCATATATTTGTGTCCATATACAATATTTGTTTTTCTTTTTCTAATTTCACTCTGTATAACAAGCTATACTAGACTCATCCACCTCACTCCAGCTAACTCAAATTTGTTCTTTTTTATGGCTGAGAAATATTTCATTGTATATATGTACCACAACTCCTTTATCTGTCCATCTGTCAGTGGAGATCCAGGCTGCTTCCGTGTCCAGCTTATTGTAAATAGCACCGCTATGAGCACTGGGGTACTTGTGTCTTTTTGAATTATGGTTTCTCAGGGTATATGCCCAGGAGTGGGATTGCTGTGTCGTATGGCCCTTCTATTTCTAGTTTTTTAAAGGGTCTCCCATACTGCTTTCCCTGTATCAGTTTGCCATCTCACCAACAGTGCCAGAGGATTCCCTTTTCTCCACATTCCAGGAGATACATTTCTATCTTCATCATCAATTGCAGGGAGCCAAGATAAGTTTGTTCAATAACAAGTATGGTGTGATTGTGAGGCCTTCTTGTAACAAGATTCTTCCAACAGAGCCAAATTCGTCCAGTAAATTTTGGTGAACACAACGAACATAGGAGAGAGGGAGGCCGCAGTGATAAAGAGCCCGCCCACCAATGCAGGAGACTCAGGAGACCTGGGTTGGATCCCTGGGTTGGGAAGATCCCCTCAAACAGGAAATGGCAACCCACTACAGTATTCTTGCCTGGGAAATCCATGGACAGAGGAACCTGGTGGGCTACAGTCCCCAGGGATCACAAAGAGTCAGACAACCCCGAGGGTCTGAGCACGCAGAAGGTTTACCGGCATGCATCTGAACGGCGTCGTCAAACTTGTTTGGGAAGAGCTGCCTCTTCCTCTTGCTAGATGTGTACTCGGGAACTTTGCTGACCTGAGTTTTCCCATAGACGATATAGGGGTAGTGACACGGGAGTGGACTTCTTTCTGCTGTTCCGTCTGCTCAGCCCCTCTCTCCTCGGGGAATGGTCCTACATCGTCTGGCGCTGGAGAAGCTGTCACTCACAAGATACACCTCTTGGGCCATGGGGGTGGTTGTATAGCCCAGGCTTGGCCAACATCAGTGACCCACACTTTTGGCCACAGGGACTAACCTCAAGCCAGGAATGTGACTCATGTGAGGTCAATCAGAGTCCTTCTCGGGGGTCTTATTTATAATAAGAGAAACAAGCCCAGTCTTTCTCCTTGTATCAAAAGCTAAAGAGAGCTCTGGGCACTTGTGTTTCCTATCACACAGGGGAAATACTGTCTGAAGTAGGAAAGAATAGACCAAAAGAATCTCACATACCTGGGAGAAAGAAAGAGTGAAAGCAAGAGGGATAAAGGAAGGGGGTCCAGCCTCACAATCCTGCACGAGACCCTTGTCATCCCCCAAGGCTGCCTTCACCTCTAGACTCTCTTGTTATATGTGTCTTTAAAATTCCTTTGTAGTTTTGGTTGGGCTTCCATCACTGGAAACTAAAGCTAAAAATGTAGTTGCTAAATGAAATACTGACTTTAGAATCATGAGAACTAAACTAAAGTTGTGTTTTGCTAAGAGTTTAATCAGCACAGTATCTGGAAAAGGACAAACACTTAATACCTTATTGCTAATGGTATTTGTAGGACTCGTCTACACCTTAGAACCTGACTCATAAAGGGTGGTCTGTGTGATCAGGCAGCATTGGCATCATCCAGGGGCCTGTTAGAAGTGCCAAATCTTGGTTCCCATCTATAATCTGCTCAGCCAGAATATGGCATTTTGCACGGTCTGCGCAAGAGTTGTATGCAAAGTAAACTGTGAAAAGCACCACCCTGGGTATGGTGATGAGATTTCAGATGCAACATCAAAGGCACAGTTCACGAAGTAAATAATTGATAAGCTGGGTTTCATTAAAGTGAAAAATTCTCTGCAAGAGACAGTGTCAAGAGAATGAGTAGACAAACCAGAGCTTAAGAGAAAATATTTATAGAAGATATATCTGATAAAGTATTGTTGTTGGGTGTATATAAACTTTTCAAAAGTTTTTTTTTTTAATATATTGGAGCCTAGTTGATTTACAGTGTTGGTTTAGTTTCAGGTGTGCAGCAAAGTGATTCAGATAGAATATATTTGAACTCTTAAAACGAACAAGAAAACAACTCAGTTTAAAAAATGGGCCAATGACCTCCTCACCAAAGGGAAAGCGAAAGTTGCTCATTCGTGTCCGACTTTCTGCAACTCCATGGATAATACAGTTCATGGAATTCTCTAGGCCAGAATACCAGCTTGGGTACCCTTTCCCTTCTCCAGGGGATCTTCCCAACCCAGGAATTGAACCCAGGTCGCCCACATTGCAGGTGGATTCTTTACCAGCTCAGGCACCAGGGAAGCCCTCATCACCGAAGAATACACACAAGAGATAAAGAGGCATGTGAAAAGGTGTTCCACATCATGTGTCGTCAGGGGAGCTCAAATTAATTCAACAGGACACCAATTCATACCTATCAGAATGGCCAAAATCCAAAACACAGATGCCAAATGCTGGCAAGGGTGTTGAGCAATGGGAATTCTCATTCATTGCTGATGGGAATGCAAAACGATTCAACCACTTTGGAAGACGGTTTGGTTGTTTCTCTCAAAACTAAACATACGTTTACTGCTCAGTCTAGCAACCACACTCCTTGGTGTTTATCCGAAGGAGCTGAAGACTTCTGTCCATGCAAAACCAGAACATGGTGTTTGTAGCAGTTTTTTTTTTTTTTTAATTTTTATTTTTACTTTATTTTACTTTACAGTACTGTATTGGTTTTGGCATACATTGACATGAATCCGCCATGGGTGTACATGAACTCCCAAACATGAACCCCCCTCCCACCTCCCACCCCACATCATCCCTCTGGATCATCCCCATGCACCAGCCCCAAGCATCCTGTATCCTGCATCGAACATAGACTGGCGATTCGTTTCTTATTCATAGTTGCCGAAATTGGAAGCTGTTGAGATGTCCTTCAGTAGGTGAATGAAACAGTGGTATATCCATACAATAGAATATTATTCAGCAGTGAAAAGAAATGATCTATCAGACCATAAAAAGACATGGCGGAATCTTGATGCATATTACTAAGTGAAAGAAGCCAACCTAGAAAAGGTTATGTTGCTATGTTTAGTTGCTCAGTCCTGCTGACTTTGTGACCCCATGGACTGTAGCCTGCCAGGCTCCTCTGTCCATGGGATTTTCCAGACAAGAATACTGGAGTGGGCTACCATCTCCTCCTCCAGGAGATCTTCCTGACCCAGGGATCGTACCTGCATCTCTTGTGTCTCCTGCATTGGCAGGGAAATTCTTTAGCAATGCACCACCTGGGAAGCTCCAAAATGGTGTAGCCTCTGTGAAAAATCCTCTGGAGGTGCCTCAAAAAATTAAACATGGAATTACCATATGATCCAGAATGCTGCTTTCAAATATTTAATGCAACAAATTGAAAGCAGGCACTCAATCGAATATATGTACATCCATGTCCACAGCCAGAATAAGGGAGCATCTCAAGTGTTCACAGATGGATGAATGGATAAAAAACATGCAATGGAATATTATTCAGCCTAAAAAGGAAGGGGATTCTGACACATGCTCTAACATGGATGAACCTCAGGACAATACGCTAAGTAAAATAAGCCCTTCACAAAAGGACAAATACGCTGTATGCTTCCACCTAGATAGGGTATCTGAAAGTGAAACTGTTAGTCTCTCAATCATGTCTGACTCTGTGACCTCCATAGGCTGCGGCCCTCTAGGCTCCTCGTCCGTGGGATTCTCCAGGCAAGAATACTGGAGTGGGCTGCCATTCCCTTCTCCAGGGGATCTTCCCAACCCAGGGATCGAACCCAGGTCTCCTACATTACAGGCAGATTCTTTATGATCTTAAGCTACCAGGGAATTGCCAAATTTGTAGAGACGGAAAACAGTGGGTCCCAGGGACCATGAGAGGGAGGGTGAGAATGTAGAGTTGCTGTTTTATGGGGACAGAGTTTCAGTTTTGCAAGATGAGAAACTTCCGGAGAATGATTGTACAACAATTTGAATACCCTTAATGCTATTGAACTGTATGCTTAGAAATGATTGAGACGGTAGAATTTATTCTGCATTTTTAACCACAATTTTTTTAAAAGAGTTAAACAAATGGCAAAAAAAGAAAAAAAAATTAACAACATTGGTCAACTGGTGTTTCTGTGATGGAAAGCTCTGAGGAAAGGAGATGTTATAAGTGTTTGTCTCACCGATTTTAAAGAGAGACACTCAGACATGTGCCTCAGATGTCAGAGATCCAATGAGATAAAACAGGGATTTCACAGACAAATTGACAGCGAGAGCATCACCAACAAAGAGTTGACAACTAGCGTCCTTAGTCTACCACCTGGCTTTCTTGGAGCTCATAAAAGGCTGTTTCTACTTTCAGCTTGACTTGGCTCTTGGATAACTGTTACCTTGTTCTCAATGTCGTCAGAATTCTTTTCTACCCTAACTAGGGCAAGTTCATTTCTGGAATATCCACAGCCCTCAACATACAGAGGGGCCCTGTTCCAGAAAAATTCATTTCTAGGTCACTGGAGTGAAAGTTTGAAAACAATTCTAGAAGTGGTCTTTCAGTGATCAGCTCTTAGGACACACATCTTAGGAATGTACCAGCGACCTGGCAGCTCTCAAAACTGATTTCATTCACAGCTGAGGGGCATTTCTAATAGGTAGAGCCTTCTGTGGTTCAGCCAAGTGAATCTGATAAAGAATTCTAGGGCCTAAGACACTTCCCTCAAGATAGGATTTTGATCAGCATAGTATAGACACAGATTACTTTCCAAATTTGCCAACAAAGGTCCATCTAGTCAAAGCTATGGCTTTTCCAGTAGTCATGTATGGATGTGAGAGCTGGACTACAAAGAAAGCTGAGTGAAGAAGAATTGATGCCTTTAACTGTTCAGTTTAGTTCAGTTCAATGGCTCAGTCGTGTCTGACTCTTTGCAACCCCATGAATCGCAGCACGCCAGGCCTCCCTGTCCATCACCATCTCACGGAGTTCACTCAGACTCACGTCCATCGAGTCCGTGATGCCATCCAGCCATCTCATCCTCAGTCGTCCCCTTCTCCTCCTGCCCCCAGTCCCTCCCAGCATCAGACTCTTTTCCAATGAGTCAACTCTTCACATGAGGTGGCCAAAGTACTGGAGTTTCAGCTTTAGCATCATTCCTTCCAAAGAAATCCCAGGGTTGATCTCCTTCAGAATGGACTGGTTGGATCTCCTTGCAGTCCAAGGGACTCTCAAGAGTCTTCTCCAACACCACAGTTCAAAAGCATCAATTCTTCGGCGCTCAGTTTTCTTCACAGTCCAACTTTCACATCCATACATGACCACAGGAAAAACCATAGCCTTGACTAGGCGGACCTTAGTCGGCAAAGTAATGTCTCTGCTTTTGAATATACTATCCAGGTTGGTCATAACTTTTCTTCCAAGGAGTAAGCGTCTTTTAATTTCATGGCTGCAG
>SJYX01000190.1:83827-155759 GCA_006410675.1 Oreotragus oreotragus
GAGTGCCCTGGACTGCAAGGAGAACTAACCAGTCCATCCTAAAGGAGATCAGTCCTGAACATTCATTGGAAGGACTGATGCTGAAGCTGAAACTACAATACTTTGGCCACCTGATGTGAAGAACTGACTCATTGGAAAAGACCCTGATGCTGGGAAAGATTGAAGGCAGGAGGAGAAGGGGACGACAGGATGAGATGGCTGGAGGACATCACTGACTCGATGGGTATGAGTTTACGTAAGCTCTGGGAGTTGGTAATGGACAGAGAAGCCTGGCACGCTGTGGTCCATGGGGTCACAAAGGGTTGGACACGACTGAGCGACTGAACTGAACCGAACTTTCCAAACTGAGGCTAAAACACTATTAATATGATTAAGAAAGGGAATGATGCCCACTCAAATATGTGGCCTCTGGGAAACTTTGAAGAAAGTTTGACCTCAAGGTGGAGCCTCTGAAAAATAGCTTCCCCAAAAGTATCTATATCTTAATCCCTGTGAACGTTGCCTTGTATAACAAAAAGTGTGTGGGAGGGGGGTCTTTGCAGATATGATGAAGTTAAGGATATTGATAAGGGCAGGCTATTGTGGACTGTCATGGTTGGCCCTAAATGTGATCATGGGTATTCTTCACAAAAGGGAGGGAGGGGGAGATTTGACAATGCACAGAAGAGAAGGGGACTTGAAGAAGGAAGAACACAGAGACAGATTTGAAAGTGCTGGCCTTGAAATTTGGAGAGTTGTGGCCACAAGGCTAGAAAAGCCACGGACAGACTCTCCCCTGGGGCCTCTGAGGGAAGACAGCCCAGCGACAGCTTAAGTGAGGCCCAGGGACGCCCTTTCTGCTCCTCCCACTCTCCCCCTTCAGGCGTGCTCAGCCCCTCCCAGCCCCCACCTCGGTATCTTGAAGAAGGAAGAACACAGAGACAGATTTGAAAGTGCTGGCCTTGAAATTTGGAGAGTTGTGGCCACAAGGCTAGAAAAGCCAGGGACAGACTCTCCCCTGGGGCCTCTGAGGGAAGACAGCCCAGCGACAGCTTAAGTGAGGCCCAGGGACGCCCTTTCTGCTCCTCCCACTCTCCCCCTTCAGGCGTGCTCAGCCCCTCCCAGCCCCCACCTCGGTACCAGCGGCTCAGTGCATACTTTCCCAGTGTGTACTGGTGTGAAAGGCTTTGCTTAATGAGGTAGTGGGTCCCTGGGAAATAGCAGATTCCTTTATCAAAACAGGCTTGATGATAGGCAGCTATTGGTTAAGTATCAAGATTCTGAATTGTCTGAGCATTTGCCCAGAAGTTTTAAACCAGAAGGGACCTAGCTTCCTGGAAGAATCAGGACCAAAAATGTTTTTCCTATCACCAGAGGGAATGAGGGGGCTTGAGTGTGCTGTGTTCTGCTGTGGAGGAATACACGTTGCATCTCTGCACATGCAAATATTAACCTACAAATACCCTACAGGGCAGAAACCATACACGTCCCCTGAGAAAGGGGCTGCTTTTCTTCCTACATGGACCACACTCTTGCTTCAGGTCAAGTTCTGAGCCTGGGTGCAAACTGCTGCTTCTCGGAAACAAGTATGATTTTACTCAAAGCACCCTTCAAGAGCTGTAGCAAATTTTTCAGGAAAAGTCAATGTGTATGGTGGGATCTGTGGTTTATCCCAATGTGTGCCATAGAAGAGAGGCCTTTTGCATCTTGCTTTTCCTGATATTCCTTGACTGGCTTTCATCACCAGCTCTCTCTAGGTCAGGGGTAACCCTTGTTAATGGATAATAGAGGAGATTTTGCACACTTTATGCAAAAGTGGTGGTCCTTTTAATGTCTAAGCCAACAGGACCTAAGACTTAGATAAGTTCATGCTGAACTTACCGCTTGATTCACTCTGAAAATGCAGGAGAGGCAATACTGATGATGAAAAAGACCTAGAGCTGCTTAGCTATAGTCTGAAAGGTTCCACGCTAGGGATCACTGGGAATTCTTAGGGAGTGCTCAACTTGGGATCAGACTGTACAACCAGACACCAGCCAGACGGCAGAGAGGGAGAGAGGGCTGCGGCTGCAGTGGGTGAACTAGCTGATTGTTTGCAGTGACCTCACCTCTTCAAGCAAAGTCACAGAGAATTTTCTGGGGAGACTGGGGTGGAGCTTTGTGAGAATTAGACAGCTAGCCCAGCAGCTCTGAGAAAGCTTGTGTTGTGCCCAGGTCCACACTCTGGGTTCTGTAACATCCTTGATTGAGTTCTAAGGGAGTGAAGTAATCTCCTGCTACCCAACCTGATCGCCCAAATTGGCACCTTCATTTTCTCATGCACAGAGATCGCTGGAATTAGAGCCACTTGCTCATTCCAATATTGTCCTTCATCTTGTTGTCATTGTTTGGTTGCTCAGCCATGTCTGACTCTTTGAGACCTGGTGGGCTGTAGCCCACAAGGCTTCTTTGTCCCTGGGATTTCCCAGGCCAAAACACTGGAGTGGGTGGTTGCCATTTCCTTCTCCAGGGGATGTTCCTGACCCAGGGACTGAACCTGCATCTCCTGCACTGGGCCACCAGGGAAGCCTGATCCTTCATCTGGATAAGACCAATAAATGTGGGAGGGAAGGCTGAGGGTCTTTCAGCCGGTCTTCTGTCTCCTGGCAGGCATACCCACATCTGTGGCTTGACCACACCCCTGTAATCTGATCTTCCTGTGGCAGGGGGGTCCATTCATCTCCTGTTCCCATTTTCAGTGTGTTCTCTCCACAAACACCTAGGGCAGAGCTTCTACACATGAAAGCATAATGAATACTTTTCTACCAAATTCTGGACATCTCTGGAAGTGTCAGCCAGCCAGTACTTGAAACAAAACCCAATTTCTTATTAATTATACTCTGCAATATGACTCATATGGAAGGAGCACAAAACACATTGGAAAAAATAAAATTAGGCAGGATAAACTAAGGGAGTGAAATCACACGAAGGTAATAGGGGAATAAAATAGCTGTGATGATGAGTCTGAATTAATACAGGAGGTAGAGTGGGGAGACAATTCCCCCAGGAAGCTATCACAGAGAATAAGAGGTCTAGGTGGGGATTAGCCCTGGCATATGAGTCATGGATAAATGGAATAGCGTGTTTTGTTTTGTGAGATGAAGTGTCCAACTGCTTTAGTTCACTGATCAGTTTCATTGTTTTGTTTTGCTTTTTTTCCTGTAGAAGAGACTGGTTGTCAGATTCTTCTTTCCTCATTAGATTGCCTGGCTTAAAAAAAAAAAAAAGCTACCCCACTCTTTTCTGTGGGGAAGTGTTGGTATGCTGGGTCTTACACTTTGGGGCTGGGCAATGGAGGTGGGCAAAGAGGGAACATGAGCTGATCTCAGAGAGAGTCACAGCAGCTCAAATGCAGGACCTGTAGGTCAGGGACTAAGTGCTTAGGACTACCCTACTCTTAAAGACGTGCTGGAAGAATGGTACGGAGGAGAGAAACCTGTCCTGAAAACGGGACAGAACCTTCTCAGGTGGGAGGGCAGAGAGTCTTGGAGGAGCGTAAGCAAGAGAGAGGAAGGCAGGAAAGAGCGCTGACAGCCCTTAGGATCTGACCTTAGGGTGCCCCTCAGATTGAGGGCTTCCTGACCTCAGGTTTGTATCATTCTGTGTCCTCTGCCCTCCAAGTTGGAAAGCGGAGTTAGGCTACCCATCGAGTCTGCTCCCACAAGAAACAGAAATTGAAAGCACAGGGAACAGACCGAGGAGGACCGTCTAGAAAACCAGGCTGTCCTGCCTGATGCTCAGTCTCCTGCTTTGCTTAGCTCCCTCTCCTCCAACAGCGGCGTCTCCCAGCTGCGCACTCCAGGTCTCCCAGCGTCGCCTTGGGTCCTTTGGCAGCCTGAGTGCGTGGTTCTTAGTAGGGTCCCCTCCCAAGGCCTGGTAGGGCCAATACTCCCTGAGTGGCTATCGTACGCCAAGCACTCGACATAGCTGTTTAGTCGCGTTTAGTTGCTAAGCCATGTCTGCGTCTTTTGAGACCCTCTGGACCGTAGCCCACCTGGCCCCTCCATCCACGTGATATCCCAGGCAAGAATGCTGGAGTGAGTGGTTGCCATTTCCTTCTGCAGGGGATCTTCTGGACCCAGGGGTTGAATCTGTGTCTCCTGCGTTGGCAGGCAGATTCTTTACCACGGAGCCACCAGGGAAGATGCTATTAATACTAAACTTTATAGACAAGAAAATAGGTGACAGAGTTAAACGGTTTTCCCAAGGTGGGGTAAGTGGTGAAGCTGGGACCTGAGGCCATCCTTGCATTCTTGCAAGATGCCCAAACTTGCATTCCTTCCACGGAGACACACTGTCTCCTCCACACAAGAGGGCTTTGCTCAGAGTGTGTAGCTGCATCAGGGAAACAAGCCTATAATACTGCATGAGGTTACACTGTGCTAAGATGCCTGTCAGTTTCTACTTTGAGAGAGGGCCCAGCTTTGCTGACTTTCCCCAGGATCTCTTTCTCTAGTTTAAGCAAACATCTTGAAGAGTGTTTCATGCAGACTTGACACTTTGAAAATCCATTCCACAGCCCTTCTTGGGTGCCCACTGGGACCAGTTGCTATGTGAAGTTCTTAGAGGTGATAGAACACACCATGCCTGAGTGCAGGGTTGCAGGCAGAGCGCCAGAACCGTGAAAGGACATCACGTCTCCCACAGGTGCTTGCTGAGTGCTTCCCGTGCCTCTGACTCTCTCTCCTCTTTCTGTCTTTCTTAGTGTCTCTCTTGCACACATGCCTCATTTGGATTTTGAGAAAGGGGATGTCACCTGTTTTTTTTTCCTGTGCCCCATCCCCCATGATTTTGCTGGAACTACATCACGTTCTTTTTTCCCCTGAGGAGCCATCCTTTCTCCACTCCTGGATCACGTGACTCTTCAAAGAGTGGCTTGACCCTGGTATGGACACACAAACAAGGCCGTTCAGTTCAGTCGCTCAGTTGTGTCTGACTTTTTGCAAGCCCATGGACTGAGCACGCCAGGCTTCCGTGTCCATCATCAACTCCTGGAGCTTGCTCAAACTCATGTCCATCAAGTTGGTGATGCCAGCCAACCATCTCATCCTCTGTCATCCCCTTCTCCTTCCACCTTCAATCCTTCCCAGCATCAGAGTCTTTTCCAGTGAGTCAGTTCTTTGAATGAGGTGGCCAATTATTAGAGTTTCAGTTTCAGCATCAGTCCTTCCAATGAATATTCAGGACTGATCTCCTTTAAGGTTGACTGGTTGGATCTCCTTGCAATTCAAGGGACTCTCAAGAGTTTTTTCCAACACCACAATTCAAAAACACTTATTCTTTGGCACTCAGCTTTTTTTATCATCCAACTCTCACATCCATGCCTGACTACTGGAAAAACCATAGCTTTGACTAGACAGACCTTTGTTGGCAAAGTAATGTTTCTGCTTTTTAATATGGCTGTACCTTGTGCATATTCTACAATCTTGTCCAGTGAAAGCTTTGGGGCATGTTACCCAGATCAGAGTTACTCCCAGGCCATTCACTGGATGTATGGAAAAAGAATGCTTTCTTTTATGATTGTTAAGCAGATGATATGTACACCTGCTTCTGCTGGGCTCCCACAGCAGAAAGCTGGCTGAGCATGAAGCTGACCCAGCAGAAAGAAAAGCAAACAGCAGATATGGACAAGCCTTGGTTACAGTTTTGCCTCCTGGGCTAGCCCAGGGTCAGCAGACATAGATCCCCCAAATCTCCAATACATCTTCACCCTTGGTCACCAGGAACAGCTTCAGCAGCTGTTAATAACATGATACTCTGACTTTCACCTGCTGTGGTTCTTGGATGAAGATCTTCTTTGGGGAACCCGTTGGTGGAGGGGTGAAGGGCAGGCTAGGAACCAGACATCTTAGGCGTCTAGTTGTAATCTCGATCATTATACAGTTGGCCCTTCATATCTTCTGGTTTCACATCTGCGGAGTCAACCAAATTTGTATCAGAGATATTTAAGAAAAAGAGCTCCAGGAGATTCCAAAAAGCAGAATTTGAAATTGCTGTGTCCCGGTAGTATTTGTTGTGGTTCAGTACTAAGGCATGTCTGACTCTTTGTGACCCTATGGACTGCAGCACACCGAGCTCCTCTGTCTCCCGGAGCTTGCTCAAACTCATGTCCATTGAGTTGGTGATGCCATCCAGCCCTCTCATCCTCTGTCGCATCCTTCTCCTCCTGCCTTCAAGCTTTCCCAGCACCCAGTCTTTTCCAGTGAGCCAGCTCTTCATATCAGGTGGCCAAAGTATTGGAGCTTCAGCTTTAGCATCTGTCCTTCTAATGAATATTCAGAGCTGATTTCCTTTAGGACTGACTGGTTTGCTCTCCTTGCTGTCTAAGTGACTCTCAAGAGTCTTCTCCAACACCACAGTTTGAAAGCATCAACAATTCATTCCAGTATTCTTGCCTGGAGAACCCCATGGAGAGTATGAAAAGGTAATTATTTACACAGCATTTATATTGTATTAGATATTATAAGTAATCTGAGATGACTTGAAGTATATGGGAGAATGTAGGTTATATGCAAACAACATGCCATTTTGTATAATGCACTTGAGCACTCTTGGATATTGGTATCTGTGGGGTCCTGGAACCAATCCCTCATAGGTACAGAGGACCGCTATTCTGTCAAATGTCATTAAAATTCCTAGCAGAGGTTACAGCTATAAATTCCCCACTTGTATTCAGAAAGGATTTGAGCTCTCTAAGAGCTTTGTGTCAAGAACATCAACAGTTATGTGCAGAGTCATGTCACTGGCTTTCTCATCACATGAAACTGTTAATGAACAGAGGCTACAAAACTTGAAAGAGTGTGAAATGATAAAACACCAAAAAACTTCCGTCCCCTGCAATGACTTGTAGTCATCACGAATGATCTTAATTCAAAATAAAACTCTTTTCATTATACTTGAGAAAGTACACTAAAAATAGCACAGTCAAGTCTTTCAACTAATATAAAGAGTTAGTTGAGGATGTAACTTTTCACTTCATTCTCATAGTATATAAATAATTATCATACACAGGAAATCTAAGGATTTTTCTAGAAGTTCAAGCCACAGATTATACTTCGGCACTACTGGTTGCACAAGTAAGGGAAAGTGTAATTTTAAGTAAAAATGACAATATATATGAAAGCATATACATCCTTCTGCTGTAAATGATACCACATTTGCCTTCTGGTTAAAAAAAAAAAAAACCCACAGCTCTGGAGCTTACTCTAGATTTAATCAATCTGCAGAATCCTGAGAGAAAAATACATTTTTTTTTTCCAAATACAAGAACTTTCTCCTTTTCAAGCTCTTCCTTCCTCGGGGTCTGTGTAATAGTCTGTGTCCAGTGGCAAGAATAATGCTCAAACTATTAGCATCATAAATTGATTACAAGATAAGGCATAAGTGATCTGAAAGATGGATGGAGCAGGACTGAGCAAATTAGGTCTGTCCCTGTTGTTTTATCTTTATTTATTAATGGCAGTAATTCTGTCCTTATCTTTTGTATAGTACTTTATCAATTACGTGATAGGCAAAGCTCTTCAAATGATTTCTTTGGCTTCGTTTTCTCTTCTCCCGCAGAGGCAAAGTTGCAGGTGGCTCTAATTCCTTAGAATAGCATCATGAGGGCAACAGATTCTTGTGGTTCCTGCTCTTAAAAGGGTTTGTAGAAACTCATCCTCTGCTCCCCTGAACAAGGAATTATAATTGATGAAGCAAGCAATAAACAGATCAAAGCAGAGAGATGAATCCTTTTAAAGACATAGACTGATCTGCTGGCTGGGAGCTTTCCTGGTGGCTCAGCAGTAAAGAATCCATCTGCAAAATGCAGGAGACACAGAAGGCGTGGGTTTGATCCCTGGGTCAGGAAGATCTCCTGGAGGAGGGCATGGCAACCCACTCCAGCATTCTTGCCTGGAGAATCCCATGGATAGAGGAGCCTGGTGGGCTGCAGTCCACGGGGTTGCAAAGACCTGGATGCGACTCAGTGACTGACGCTTCAAGATTATTTTTTAAGTGGCAGTAAGGATCCAGCATTGTGCTACCATCACCAACATCCGTCTCCAGAGCATCTTCATCTTCCCAAACAGGAACTCTGTACCCATCAAGCACTGACTCCCACTCCCTCGCCTCTCAGCCTCAGGTAACCACTACTCTCCTTCTGTTTCTCTGTGCTCTATCCCCAAGTGAACTGAAAGCGCGGACTCAAACGGAAGACACCAGCGCCCTTACAGCCGTGTTCACAGTTGCTGGTGGAAATAGCCCGAATGCCATCAACAGACGAGTGAATCAACGAGTCACTCAGTTGTGTCCAACTCTTTGTGATCCCCTAGACTGTAGCCCGCCAGGCTCCTCTGTCCATGGGGATTCTCCAGGCAAGAATCCTGGAGTGGGTTGCCATGCCCTCCTCCAGGGGATCTTCCCAACCCAGGGATCAAACCCAGGTCTCCTCCATAGCAGGTGGATTCTTTACCGTCTGAGCCACCAGGGAAGCCCCTTGCCTCTTCTAGATATCCCAGGTAAGTAGGAAGATGCAATACATATCTTTTCATCTCTGACTTCTTTCATTTAGGATAATGTTCTCAATGTTTATCCTTTTCGGAGCATGTATCAGAACTTCCTTCTTAAGGCTGACTACTACTCTATTGTATCTATAAATTGGATTTCGTTGATTCACTCGTCTGTTGATGGCATTTGGGCTATTTCCACCAGCAACTGTGAACACTGCTGTAAGGGCGCTGGTGTCTTCTGTTTGAGTCCGTGCTTTCAGTTCACTTGGGGATTCACTTAGGATGGCTGGATCACATGATTACTTTACATTTGACTTCTGATCAACCACCAAAATGTCTTACAGCACCGACATCATTTTACATTCTCACCACTAGCGCAGAAGGACACCCGTTTGTCTACATGCTCACCAACACTTGTTATTTCTCCTTTATTTGTTTATTGATTTATTTCGGTAATAGCCATCTTACTGTATGTGAAGTGGTATCTCATTGTGGTTTTTATTTTGGTTTCCCTAATGATTAGTGACACTGGGCACCTTTTCATGTGCTTATCGGCCATGGGCTTGGTGGTAGAGAACCCTACTGCCAAAGCAGGAGACGCAGCAGGCACGGGTTTGATCCCTGGGTCGGGAAGATCCCTTGGAGAAGGAAATGGCAACCCTCTCCAGGATTCTTGCCTGGAAAATTCCACAGACAGAGACCCCTAAGGGGCTGCACAGTCCATGGGTTCGCAAAGAGTCAAACATGATGAGCACATCTGCATGTTCTCGTTGGAGGGATGGCTATCCTTCTTTGATCTTTTAAATTTCTTAATGTAAATTTGTGTAAGTGATACTGAGCAGGACCCTGGGGCTCTGGGCTACAAAAAGCCTTTCTGTGCCCCCGCACCCCGGCCCATTTCTTAATTACAGGAGAGGGGCTTCATTCTCTGAGTTCTAAAAGGCAAGTTCAACCTGTGGTTAATTAGGGAAGGGAGGGTATATAGAGGCAAGGGGAGGAATAGTCAAGGGAAATGATAGCGCAGACCTGGGGCAGAGTCTCCTGCCCCCTCAAGGGATACACAGATCAATATCTGCGCTGTTTTGCAGATACAGAAACCCCACCAGCTGGAAGACGTACACTACCCATAAGCAGGGAGACCCCAGACCCGCTGGAACCTGCAGGTTGATGACGCTGACTGCCGCTTATCTCCCCACCCATCAGTCGGGAGAATGTCCACAAGCTGACCCCTGACCCTCACAGCTCCCCCTTGCTGTGGTTCTTGGATGAAGATCTTCTTTGGGGAACCCGTTGGTGGAGGGGTGAAGGGCAGGCTAGGAGCCAGACATCTTAGGTGTCTAGTTGTAATCTCGATCATTATACAGTTGGCCCTTCATATCTTCTGGTTTCACATCTGTGGAGTCAACCAAATTTGTATCAGAGATATTTAAGAAAAAGAGCTCCAGGAGATTCCAAAAAGCAGAACTTGAAATTGCTGCGTCCCGGTAGTATTTGTTGCTGTCTCTTATACACATCTAGATGTGTATAAGAGACAGGGGGNAACCAAATTTGTATCAGAGATATTTAAGAAAAAGAGCTCCAGGAGATTCCAAAAAGCAGAATTTGAAATTGCTGTGTCCCGGTAGTATTTGTTGTGGTTCAGTACTAAGGCGTGTCTGACTCTTTGTGACCCTATGGACTGCAGCACACCGAGCTCCTCTGTCTCCCGGAGCTTGCTCAAACTCATGTCCATTGAGTTGGTGATGCCATCCAACCCTCTCATCCTCTGTCGCATCCTTCTCCTCCTGCCTTCAAGCTTTCCCAGCACCAAGTCTTTTCCAGTGAGCCAGCTCTTCATATCAGGTGGCCAAAGTATTGGAGCTTCAGCTTTAGCATCCATCCTTCTAATGAATATTCAGAGTTGATTTCCTTTAGGACTGACTGGTTTGCTCTCCTTGCTGTCTAAGTGACTCTCAAGAGTCTTCTCCAACACCACAGTTTGAAAGCATCAACAATTCATTCCAGTATTCTTGCCTGGAGAACCCCATGNTCCTTCTAATGAATATTCAGAGCTGATTTCCTTTAGGACTGACTGGTTTGCTCTCCTTGCTGTCTAAGTGACTCTCAAGAGTCTTCTCCAACACCACAGTTTGAAAGCATCAACAATTCATTCCAGTATTCTTGCCTGGAGAACCCCATGGAGAGTATGAAAAGGTAATTATTTACACAGCATTTATATTGTATTAGATATTATAAGTAATCTGAGATGACTTGAAGTATATGGGAGAATGTAGGTTATATGCAAACAACATGCCATTTTGTATAATGCACTTGAGCACTCTTGGATATTGGTATCTGTGGGGTCCTGGAACCAATCCCTCATAGGTACAGAGGACCGCTATTCTGTCAAATGTCATTAAAATTCCTAGCAGAGGTTACAGCTATAAATTCCCCACTTGTATTCAGAAAGGATTTGAGCTCTCTAAGAGCTTTGTGTCAAGAACATCAACAGTTATGTGCAGAGTCATGTCACTGGCTTTCTCATCACATGAAACTGTTAATGAACAGAGGCTACAAAACTTGAAAGAGTGTGAAATGATAAAACACCAAAAAACTTCCGTCCCCTGCAATGACTTGTAGTCATCACGAATGATCTTAATTCAAAATAAAACTCTTTTCATTATACTTGAGAAAGTACACTAAAAATAGCACAGTCAAGTCTTTCAACTAATATAAAGAGTTAGTTGAGGATGTAACTTTTCACTTCATTCTCATAGTATATAAATAATTATCATACACAGGAAATCTAAGGATTTTTCTAGAAGTTCAAGCCACAGATTATACTTCGGCACTACTGGTTGCACAAGTAAGGGAAAGTGTAATTTTAAGTAAAAATGACAATATATATGAAAGCATATACATCCTTCTGCTGTAAATGATACCACATTTGCCTTCTGGTTAAAAAAAAAAAAACAAACCACAGCTCTGGAGATTACTCTAGATTTAATCAATCTACGCAGAATCCTGAAAGAAAAATATTTTTTTTTTCCCAAATACAAGAACTTTCTCCTTTTCAAGCTCTTCCTTCCTCGGGGTCTGTGTAATAGTCTGTGTCCAGTGGCAAGAATAATGCTCAAACTATTAGCATCATAAATTGATTACAAGATAAGGCATAAGTGATCTGAAAGATGGATGGAGCAGGACTGAGCAAATTAGGTCTGTCCCTGTTGTTTTATCTTTATTTATTAATGGCAGTAATTCTGTCCTTATCTTTTGTATAGTACTTTATCAATTACGTGATAGGCAAAGCTCTTCAAATGATTTCTTTGGCTTCGTTTTCTCTTCTCCCGCAGAGGCAAAGTTGCAGGTGGCTCTAATTCCTTAGAATAGCATCATGAGGGCAACAGATTCTTGTGGTTCCTGCTCTTAAAAGGGTTTGTAGAAACTCATCCTCTGCTCCCCTGAACAAGGAATTATAATTGATGAAGCAAGCAATAAACAGATCAAAGCAGAGAGATGAATCCTTTTAAAGACATAGACTGATCTGCTGGCTGGGAGCTTTCCTGGTGGCTCAGCAGTAAAGAATCCATCTGCAAAATGCAGGAGACACAGAAGGCGTGGGTTTGATCCCTGGGTCAGGAAGATCTCCTGGAGGAGGGCATGGCAACCCACTCCAGCATTCTTGCCTGGAGAATCCCATGGATAGAGGAGCCTGGTGGGCTGCAGTCCACGGGGTTGCAAAGAGCTGGATGCGACTCAGTGACTGACGCTTCAAGATTATTTTTTAAGTGGCAGTAAGGATCCAGCATTGTGCTACCATCACCAACATCCGTCTCCAGAGCATCTTCATCTTCCCAAACAGGAACTCTGTACCCATCAAGCACTGACTCCCACTCCCTCGCCTCTCAGCCTCAGGTAACCACTACTCTCCTTCTGTTTCTCTGTGCTCTATCCCCAAGTGAACTGAAAGCGCGGACTCAAACGGAAGACACCAGCACCCTTACAGCCGTGTTCACAGTTGCTGGTGGAAATAGCCCGAATGCCATCAACAGACGAGTGAATCAACGAGTCACTCAGTTGTGTCCAACTCTTTGTGACCCCCTAGACTGTAGCCCGCCAGGCTCCTCTGTCCATGGGGATTCTCCAGGCAAGAATCCTGGAGTGGGTTGCCATGCCCTCCTCCAGGGGATCTTCCCAACCCAGGGATCAAACCCAGGTCTCCTCCATAGCAGGTGGATTCTTTACCGTCTGAGCCACCAGGGAAGCCCCTTGCCTCTTCTAGATATCCCAGGTAAGTAGGAAGATGCAATACATATCTTTTCATCTCTGACTTCTTTCATTTAGGATAATGTTCTCAATGTTTATCCTTTTCGGAGCATGTATCAGAACTTCCTTCTTAAGGCTGACTACTACTCTATTGTATCTATAAATTGGATTTCGTTGATTCACTCGTCTGTTGATGGCATTTGGGCTATTTCCACCAGCAACTGTGAACACTGCTGTAAGGGCGCTGGTGTCTTCTGTTTGAGTCCGTGCTTTCAGTTCACTTGGGGATTCACTTAGGATGGCTGGATCACATGATTACTTTACATTTGACTTCTGATCAACCACCAAAATGTCTTACAGCACCGACATCATTTTACATTCTCACCACTAGCGCAGAAGGACACCCGTTTGTCTACATGCTCACCAACACTTGTTATTTCTCCTTTATTTGTTTATTGATTTATTTCGGTAATAGCCATCTTACTGTATGTGAAGTGGTATCTCATTGTGGTTTTTATTTTGGTTTCCCTAATGATTAGTGACACTGGGCACCTTTTCATGTGCTTATCGGCCATGGGCTTGGTGGTAGAGAACCCTACTGCCAAAGCAGGAGACGCAGCAGGCACGGGTTTGATCCCTGGGTCGGGAAGATCCCTTGGAGAAGGAAATGGCAACCCTCTCCAGGATTCTTGCCTGGAAAATTCCACAGACAGAGACCCCTAAGGGGCTGCACAGTCCATGGGTTCGCAAAGAGTCAAACATGATGAGCACATCTGCATGTTCTCGTTGGAGGGATGGCTATCCTTCTTTGATCTTTTAAATTTCTTAATGTAAATTTGTGTAAGTGATACTGAGCAGGACCCTGGGGCTCTGGGCTACAAAAAGCCTTTCTGTGCCCCCGCACCCCGGCCCATTTCTTAATTACAGGAGAGGGGCTTCATTCTCTGAGTTCTAAAAGGCAAGTTCAACCTGTGGTTAATTAGGGAAGGGAGGGTATATAGAGGCAAGGGGAGGAATAGTCAAGGGAAATGATAGCGCAGACCTGGGGCAGAGTCTCCTGCCCCCTCAAGGGATACACAGATCAATATCTGCGCTGTTTTGCAGATACAGAAACCCCACCAGCTGGAAGATGTACACTACCCATAAGCAGGGAGACCCCAGACCCGCTGGAACCTGCAGGTTGATGACGCTGACTGCCGCTTATCTCCCCACCCATCAGTCGGGAGAATGTCCACAAGCTGACCCCTGACCCTCACAGCTCCCCCAGGTCAGGACACACAGCTCTGAGGGCGTTAGCCCACCGTGGCCCCCTCCACCTGCCAAAGCAGGAAAGCTATTCCTTTCTATTTCATCCAGAACGCTGTATCCAAGGATTGATTCAGGGTTGGAGTCCAGAGGTAGGACTTGGTTTCATAAGTTCTATTTAATTGTTTAATTCCTGGTCAGTTGCTTGGCCGTGCAGGGCTTCCCAAGTGGCTCAGTGGTAAAGAATCCACCTGCAAATGCAGGAGACGTGGGGTTTGATCCCTAGATCAGGAAGATCCCCTGCAGCGTAATTGTTCAGTCGCTCAGTCGTGTCCAACTTTTTGCAACCCATGGACTGCAGCACACTAGGTTTCCCTGTCCCCTGGAGTAGGAAGTGGCAACCTAGCCTAGTATTCTTGCCCAGAAACCCCATAAACAGAGGAGCCTGACAGGCTACAGTCCATGGGGTTGGAGAGTCAGACACGACTGAGTGACTGAGCTTAGCTGTAGGGAAGGACTGTGCTGAGCGTGTTAACTCAAGAAGCTCCACTTACCACACAGCGATGTTTTCAGTTATAAATTAAAGTGTCCCTGTGGTTTTGTACTTCACTCTTCTGAATCTGACCATTGTGAGTTCACACCTGGGAGATGCACACATCTTTTGTGCATGCATGTGTGCGTGCCCTCGTGCTACGTGGCTTCAGTCATGTCTGACTCTTTGTGACCCCATGGACTGTAGCCCACCAGGCTCCTCTGTCCATGGGATTCTCCAGGCAAGAATGCTGGAGTGGATTGCCATGCCCCTCTCCAGGAGATCTTTCTGACCCAGGGATCAAACCCATGTCTCTTGCATTGGCAGGCAGATTCTTTATCACTACACTCCCTGAAAGCGTTGGAGAAGGAAATGGCAATCCACTCCAGTACTATTGCCTGGAAAATCCCATGGACAGAGGAGCCTTGTAGGCTACAGTCTATGGGGCCGCAAAGAGTCGGACACGATTGAGCGACCTCACTTCCCTGAAAGTGAAAGTGATAGTCACTCAGCTGCGTCTGACTCTTTGTGACCCCATGGACTCTATAGCCCATGGAATTCTCCAGGCCAGAATACTGGAGTGGGTAGCCTTTCCCTCCTCCAGGGGATCTTTCCAACCCAGGGATCGAACCCAGGTCTCCCACATTGCAGACGGATTCTTTACCAGCTGAGCCAGGAGACACTCCCTGGGAAGACTGTATTTACCCTTGAGGTGTTGGCAAATCAGATTCTGAATTTTTGACTCACCTAAAAGCTGCCATATTTCAACTACTTGGTAGCCACATGTGCCCAGCATCTACTGTCTGGAGAAATACAGATATGGAAATTTCCCTTTATTTCAAAAGTTCTACTAGATAATACTGATTTAGAAAAAAAAAAAAAGTATCTTAAAAAGAGCATTGGAAAGTGATAAATGAAACAAAATGATAATGATAAAGAAAAGAACTTTAGGATTAAGAAACAACAATAGAACAAAATTAAACTCTATAATGAGTAAGGAAGAGTCCAGTTATATTCTCTGTTATATAATCACCTGTAAAATGAGCCTAACACGAGTGCCTGTGTCTCAGGGCCGTTGTAAAGACTGAGGGTTAACAGCCTGGTATGTAGGAAGCGTCACATAAATGCTTACTACTGTAAGTGTCCATCATGGAAATGCACTGGTGAGACCTCCCGCTGCCGGGAGATCACCCTGAAGCCGTGCTTCCTGCAGGCAGGTCTCAGAAGGTGAGACACCCTTACTGGGTAAGGCAGGAGAGCCCCATGGGCCTGGCCAAAACGTTTGGAACTGTGCTACAGCCCCAGACTCCTCCTGATTCACTCCTCCTTTCCTGCTCTCCTTCCGCAGTGTCAGACTTGCAGCCTGGTTTCTATGCTACATCTCCTATTCGTTCCCCTAATACATCTCTTGCATAATCCTTGCTGATCCTGTCTTAGCATCAGCTTCATGGTAGACCCAAACTGAAAAAAGTGTTTGCTACTATTAGTATTAGTTTTCAGGAGCCACATCTTTATCTTCATGCCATGTGAAACCTCCTAGAAGCTTTCTTCCAGCAAAACTCCCATGGAAAACAAACTTATGGTACCAGGTGAGAAAGCAAGGTGGGGGAATAATTAAATCGGGAGATTGGGATTGACATATACACGCTTGTTGTTCAGTTGCTAAGTCATGTCCGACTCTTTGGGACCCTGTGGACTGCAGCACGCCAGGCTTCTTTGTCCTTCACTATCTTCCTGAGCTTGTTCAAACGCATGTCCATTGAGTTGGTGATGCTATCCAACCATCTCATCCCCTGTCGTCCCCTTCTCCACCCGTCTTCAATCTTTCCCAGCATCAGGATCTTTTCCAGTGAGGCAGTTCTTCACATCAAGTGGCCAAAGTATACACACTACTATTATATAAAATAGATAACTAATAAGGATCTCCTATATAGTACCAGGAACTCTTCTCAATACTCTGTAATGATCTAGATGGGAAAAGAATAATAAAAGAGTATATATATATATATATATGTATATATGTGTGTGTGTGTGTGTGTGTGTGTGTGTGTGTGTGTGTGTGTGGTTAGTCACTCAGCTGTGTCCGACTCTCTGCGACTATTTGGACTGTGGCCAGCCAGACTCCCCTGTTCACAGAGTTTTTCGGGCAAGAATACTAGAGTGGGCTGCCACCTACCTTATCTAGAGGATTTTCCTGACCCAAGGATTGAACTCATGTTTCCAATGTCTCCTGCATTCCAGGCAGATTCTTAACCTGCTGAGCCAAAGGGAAGCCACTCCTGGGTATATATCTGAACAAAACAGAAACACTAACTCAAAAGGATACACGCATCCCAAGGTTCATGGCAGCTTTATTTATAATAGCCAAGATACGAATGCAATCTAAGTGTTCATCCACAGATGAATAAATAAGCAGAAGTGATATACATACGTGCTAAGTGGCTTCAGTTGTGTCTGCCTCTTTGTGACCCTGTGGACTGTAGCCCACTAGGCTCCTCTATCCATGGGATTCTCCAGGCAAGAATTCTAAGGTGGGTTTCCATTTCCTTCTTCATGGGATCTTCCCAAACCAGAAATCTAACCTCATTTCTTATGTCTCCCCCATTAACAGGAGGATTCTTTACCACTAGTGACACCAGGGAAGTTATATATATATATATATATGTATGTATACACACACACATATATATATCTTATGGCTGAGTGATATTCCATTGTATGTATACACACAAACACACACATATATATATCTTATGGCTGAGTGATATTCCATTGTATGTATACACACACACATATGTACACATAACAGCTACTTGTAAAAAAATGAGATTGGAATATTTCCTCACATTATATATGACAATAAGCTCAAAATGGATTAAAGGCCTAAATGTAAGACCAGAAACCATGAAACTCCTAGAAGAGATCATAGGCGGAATACCTTTTGACATTTGTCTTACCAATAATTTTTGTATCTTCCTAAAGCAAAAGAAATAAAAGCAAAAATGAAAAATCAGACCTAATTAAACTTAAAAGCTTTTGCATAGCAAAGAAAATCACCCACAAAATAAAAAGACAACCTTCTGAATGCAAGAAACTATTGGTATGACCGATAAGGCATCAAGATCCAAAACACATAAAGAGCTCATGCAGTTCAGTCGCTAAGTCATGTCTGACTCTTTGCAGCCCCATGGTCTATAATACTCTGGGCCTCCCTGTCCATCACCAACTCCCAAAGCTTGCTCAAACTCATGTCCATCGAGTTGGTGATACCATCCAACCATCTCATCCTCTGTCATCCCCTTCTCCTCCCGCCTTCAATCTTCCCAGCATCAGGGTCTTTTCCAAGGAGTCAATTCTTCGCATCAGGTGGCCAAAGTATAGGAGTTTCAGCTTCAACATCAGTCCTTCCAATGAATATTCGGGACTGATTTCCTTCAGGATGGATTGGTTGGATCTCCTTGCAGTCCAAGGGACTCTCAAGAGTCTTCTCCACCACCATAGTGAAAAAGCATCAATTCTTCGGCACTCAGCTTTCTTTACAGTCCAACTCTCACATCCATACATGACTACTGGAAAAACCATAGCTTTGACTAGATGGACTTTTGTTGGCAAAATAATGTCTTTGCTTTTTAATATGCTGTCTAGGTTGCTCATAGCTTTTCTTCCAAAGAGCAAGCACCTTTTAATGTCATGGCTGCAGTCACCACTTGCAGTGATTTTGGAACCCAAGACAATAAAGTCTGTCAGTGCCATGAAGAGATGAGACCAGATGCCATGATCTTAGCTTTTTGAATGTTGAGTTTTAAGCCAGCTTTTTCACTCTTTTCTTTCACTTTCATCAAGGGGCTCTTCAGTTCCTCTTTTCTTTCTGCCATCAGGTTGGTGTCATCTGCATATCTGAGGTGACTGATATTTCTCCCAGAAATATTCCAGCTTGTGCTTCATCCAGCCCAGCATTTCTCACGATGTGCTCTGCATATAAGTTAAATAAGCAGGGTGACAATATACAGACTTGACGTCCTCCTTCTCCTATTTGGAACCAGTCTGTTGTTCCATGTCCAGTTCTAACTGTTGCTTCCTGACCTGCATACAGGTTTCTCAGGAGGCAGGTCAGGTGGCCTGTTGTTCCCATCTCTCAGAATTTTCCACAGTTTGTTGTGATCCACACAAAGGCTTTTGTGTAGTCAATGAAACAGAAGTAGATGTTTTTCTGGAACTCTCTTGCTTTTTTTGATGATCCAGTGAATAATGGCAATTTGATTTCTGGTTTCTCTGCCTTTTCTAAATCCAGCTTGAACATCTGGAAGTTCTCAGTTCACCTATTGTTGAAGCCTCACTTGGAGAATTTTGAGCATTACTTTGTTAGCGTGTGAGATGAGTGCAACTGTGCAGTAGTTTGAACATTTTTTGGCATTGCCTTTCTTTGGCATTGGAATGAAGACTGACCTTTTCCAGTCCTGTGGCCACTGCTGAGTTTTCCTGGCATATTGAGTGCAACACTTTCACAGCATCATCTTTTATGACTTGAAATAGCTCAACCAGAATTGCATCACCTCCACTAGCTTTGTTCTTAGTGATGCTTCCTAAGGCCCACTTGACTTCAGACTCCAGATGTCTGGCTCTAGGTGTGTGATCACACCATCGTGGTTATCTGTGTCATAAAGATCCTTTTTGTTATAGTTCATACTCAATGTCAAAAAAGCTCATCTCAAAGAGCTGATACTCAATATAAAAAAAAAAAGAACCCAACTTTAAAAATTATCGCAATAGCCAAACAGACATTTTCCAAAAGAAGATCCACACGTGGCCAACAGGCACATGAAAAAAAGATGCTCTACATGGTTAATCATAATAGAAGTGCAAATCACAGCCACAGTGAGACTCACTTCACATCTGTCAAAATGGCTATCGTCAAAATGTTTATAAATCACAAATTTCGGCAAGGATGTGCAGAAAAGGGAGCCCTAGTACACTGTTGATGGGATTCCTAATTGGTGCCGCTGTTATGGAAAATCCATATGGAGTTTCCTCAGAAAACTGAAAGTAGAACTAGGATATTATCCAGCAGTTCCACCGCTGTGCATGTGCCTGAAGAAAACAAAAGCACAAATTTGAAAACATGTGTGCGTCGTAAAGTTTTTAGCAGCACTATTTACAATAGTCAAGATACAGGAGCATCCTAAGTGCCCACCAACAGGTGCCTGGATAAAGGAAATGTAGCATATCCGTATTTATACGTGAGTATTACTCGGCCATAAAACTGAATGGAATTCTGCCCTTTGCAACAATGTGGATGAACCTAGAGAGTGTTAAGTTTACTGAAATAAGTCAGACAAAGGCAAATACTCTGTTATCCCTTATATGTGAAACCTAAGAAATAGATGTGTGTAACAGTACAGCAACAGATTCACAGATATAGAGAACTATTGTTTTCCAGTGAGAAGAAGGAAGTGGGAGATAGGGGTAAGGGATTTAGAGACACAAATTACCATATATAAAATAAATAACAATGATATATTGTACAGCATATGGAAATGAGACATTATTTTGTAATAACTTTAAATGGAGCACAATCTATAAACATATTGAATCACTATGTTGTACATATGAAACTAAACCAATATTGTAAATCAGCTATACTTCAGTTTAAAAAATAACAACGTTATCTGGTAACCCACTGCTGTGGAATGCAGAGTACGCACGCACACAAAGCCATCTTCCCGAGAATACAGTTTAAGAGCAGCTATGATGCAGTAACAGAACCAACGTCTGAAAGAGCAAGACCCTTTAAAAAAAAGAAAATGTGTTCACCTGAATAGTACTATTTCACACAAAATGTATAAAATCATTCATTCAAGGGCATACAAACACTAAAAGCATAAACACATTTTCAAGAAGCAGTAGACAAGTTAATGAGCCATGCTCACAGGTTCCTATGAAAGGAGGCATCCAGGCGAAGGATGGATGGAAGGCAGGTCAGTCCAGGAATGGCACTTTCAGCTACTGGTCGCTAACAGAGCTCTTCTCAGTGCTTAATTAAGCAGTTCTGATTGTTCTGTGAGTATGAGAAAATGCACCTGGAGATTTGCGCCGTCTGGTTCTGCCCTCCCAATTAATCTAGCTACAAATGGTCTTTAGCCAACTCACTTTTTCATTATTAAGAGGACAAATCATAGCATAGTATAAACTAGAAGTAATTCAGCATGGAAAATACATTAAAACTTAAGTGGAGTTGAAAATAAATTCACATAAACCTTGAGAGCAAATTTGCTTCCTGTTTCAAGACCCTTGCATTGCCAGGGGGTTGATAGTGAAAGTGAAAGCTGCTCAGTCGAGTCTGACTCTTTGCCACCCCAGGAACTATATGGTCCATGGGATTCTCCAGGCCAGAATACGGGACTGCGTAGTCTTTCCGTTCTCCAGGGATCTTCCCAACCCAGGGATCGAACCCAGGTCTCCCACATTACAGGTGGATTCTTTACCAGCTGAGCCACAAGGGAAGCCCAAGAATACTGGAGTGGGTAGCCTGTCACTTCTTCAGGGGATTTTCCCAATCCAGGAATCGAACCAGGGTCTCCTACATTGCCGGTGGATTCTTTAGCAACTGAGTTATGAGGGACTGATGGGCACAAATTATTCCTATCCCATGTAAGTCTCATTAATAAGGCTGACATTTGGTCACCTGCAGGAGGGTTTGGGATGGCCTCCCACAATCTGCCTCCACCCTTGCTGCCTCAACCAAAAGAGCAAACTGCACCTACAGGTCACGTTGATGTTCAGCTATTGATATATGTACTGATAATCAGTTTGTGTGTCTCTGTGTGTGTCTTTCTTTCTCCCTCCTCTGTCTTTTCTTCTCTATTTCTCGTCTCTCTTATTCTTTATTCCTCTTTCCTAGGTATCAGAGAGCGAGAGAGAGAGAAAGAGAGACCACGTTTCTCCGCCCAAATCACACCTAAAATCTAAATTAAATAAGCATCACTTCATGGGAAATAGAGGGTGACAAGTGGAAGCAATGACAGATTTTATTTTCTTGGGCTCCAAAATCACTGCAGACAGTGACTGCAGGAATTAAAAGATGCTTGCTTCTTGGAAGAAAAGCTAAGACAAAGCTAAACAGTGTAATAAAAAGCAGAGACATCACTTTGCTGACAAAGGTCCATATAAACAAAGCTATGGGTTTTCCAGTAGTCATGTTTGGATGTGATAGTTGGACCATGAAGGCTGAGCACCAAAGATTTGATGCCTTTGATTTGCAGTGCTGGAGAAGGCTCTTGAGAGTCCCTTGGACTGAAAGGTAATCAAACCCATCAATTCTGAAGGAAATAAACATATTCATTGGAAGGACTGATGTTGAAGCTGAAGCTCCAATAATACTTTGGCCACCTGAGGCAAAGAGCCGACTCATGGAAAGGACTGTGACACTGGGAAAGATTGAAGGCAAAAGGAGAAGGGGGCAACAGAGGATGAGATGGTTAGGTAGTATCACTGACTCAGTGGACAAGAATTTGAGCAAACTCCGGGAGACAGTGGAGGACAGAGTAGCCTGACATCCTGCAATCCATGGGGCTGCAGGGAGTCAGATACAACTTCGTAACTGAACAATACACATATATTCAAAGTTAACAAATGAATTAAAACTCATTAAACTTTTTCATTTAAAATATTTGCAATTTCATTCTCTCTGTGGATATTAGAGCTTTAATAGGTGATGCATTTTCATCGCATTGAGCAATATTAGTAAACACCCATTTTTAAAATCTCTGTCTGTAAATAGTTTTTTTCCTTCCTTCTTTCCTTTATCCCTCCTCTCTCTTTCTTTATTTTCCTGTTTTTCCCCTACCACCAAAGTGTATTTGAAAAGGAATTTTCTATCCTTCTCAAAACATAATCAAATGCAAACCCCAAGCAACAAAAGTTTTTTTCATAATTTGTTTGTTGAAAGTGGTAGATATCTTGTTGCTTTGTAGTGCTGATGGGAATGGGGATAGAGGGCTTCTTTCCTCTCTTTTTTTTTAAATTCAGTTTATATTCTGTTTTAAATTTTATTTCCTGCTTCTCATGCTTACTGATTTAATAAAGGATTAATATTCAGCATATATAACAAGATACATACAACTCAACATCAAAAAACAAACCTCCTGATTTTAAAAATGGGCAGAAGAACTGAATACACATTTTTCCAAAGAGGAAATACAGTGGCCAAAAGCCTTTTGCCTGGAGAATCCTATGGATGGAGGAGCCTGGTAGGCTGCAGTCCATGAGGTCGCTGAGGGTTGGACACGACTGAGCGACTTCCCTTTCACTTTTCACTTTCATGCATTGGAGAAGGAAATGGCAACCCACTCAAGTGTTCTTGCCTGGAGAATCCCAGGGATGGGGGAGCCTGGTGGGCTGCCATCTATGGGGTCGCGCAGAGTCGGACACAACTGGAGCGACTTAGCTTAGCAAAAGTCAAAGTACACATAAAGGTAAGACCAGAGAAGTATCATTCCCTCCTAGGTGCCTTCATCCTATGTCCTTTACACTTTGTAGATAATTAACTTGTCTTCCAGTTTCTCCTCCTTGTGTTTCTTTGAAGTCATTTCTTAATTGTCATTAAAGCGTCACCTTTCTTTTCAAAGGGAATGTTAACTTTTCAAAACATCTTCCAGGTAGTGTAACTTTGTGACTTATATTTCTGGAACATTTGTCATTGCACAAAGAAAGCATACTGTTGTGTTTTGTTTTGTTTTTTTTAATTTTTGACAACCCTCTTAAGTATTTTATCATTAAAGAGCCAATGAAACTCTATCCTAATGGACAATGTTCCTGGTCACTTCTGACTTATTATAAAGTGTTGCATAGATTTTATTAATACTACCTGTTACAGGTTGTANTTGACAACCCTCTTAAGTATTTTATCATTAAAGAGCCAATGAAACTCTATCCTAATGGACAATGTTCCTGGTCACTTCTGACTTATTATAAAGTGTTGCATAGATTTTATTAATACTACCTGTTACAGGTTGTATCAGGCACACTCTAAGGTGGATCCTGTGATCAGACCTTCTGGTACACACTCCCCTGTAAACCTCCTGCCCTTGAGTGTGTCTGGGACCTGTGGCTTGCTTCTAACCAGCAGAATATGGCAGCAGTGATGAGCTGTCTTGTCTATCATTATATCACACAAGATTGTAACTTCTGACCAGCTAGTGACTATCAGCTAGTGACTGTCTTGACTGACTCTGTATCTCTAGCTGGTTTTAATGAATTAAGCTAGTACATGGAGCGGCCCTTGCTGCCAGGAAGTGAAGGCAGCCCCCAGCTGACAGCAAGCAAGTTTCTGAAGCCCTCAGTCTTGCAGCCAGTGAATTACTGAATCCTGCTGACCACAGGTCCTTCCCCAGTTGGGCCTCGAATGAGACCCCAGCCCTGGCCTTCTCCTTGACTGTAGCCTTGAGAGAAATCCTGCTGCAGCAGACCCAGCTAAGCCATGCCTGAACTCCTGACTCCAGAAGCAATGGGATCATGAACGTGGACTGGTTTAAACCAATATGTTTGCGGTAATTTGTGATGAAGCAATTAATGACAAATGTACAAGTTTTACCTTTATAAATGCAACAACATTTGCTGTAGCTTTTGAAGGATGCTTTTGAAGGATGCAGTACGTGAATTTCCCATGTCGGGCTATTTCTATAATCTTCATGTGGAAAAGGCTTTTTTAAACATTCCAATCAAAGAAGCCTCTCCATCAGGGGTCCATCATGCTGTTTTTTCCATCAAGCATTTCTGTTTTACAAATTACTCTTATGTAGTCTCCAATAAATTTTTCAACTGGTAGCTCTTTAAAAGATGCCGTTTATTATTCATCTCCTTACTGGAATAGAATGTAGCAAATACATAAGTGGAGGTATTGAAACATCTCCTTACTGGAATAGAATCTAGAAAATACTTAAGCTGAAGTATTGGAAACATCTATGCTTTCATCTGATTATTCTGCTAATATTCTCTACCACACAATTTATCCTAATACTTTTGTCTTTGAAATTTTAACATGTTTCCTAAATCTCTTCCAGATTTGTTGACAAAGGAAAGTGGTTTAATTTACTGGTATGTATCGATTCTTATGTATCTGCTTGAAGGTGAAGTCGCTCAGTCGTGTCCGACTCTTTGCGACCCCGTGGACTGTAACCTACTAGGCTTCTCCGTCCATGGGATTCTCCAGGCAAGAATACTGGAGTGGATTGCCATTTCCTTCTCCAGGGGATCTTCCGACCCAGGGATCGAACCCGGGTCTCCCACATTGGAGGCAGATGCTTTAACCTCTCAGCCACCAGGGAAGCCATTATTTTTCCTCAAAGGCTTGAATGGCTGCTTTCCTAATGAGGATTTTGCTACTGCGCAAGAAACTTCAAAGGTAACTTCTAAACAATTATCATAGAGATTAACAGTTATTTTGGAAATATGGAGTATCTAGTAGCTTTAAACACAACAAAGAAAAATTGGACAGTGTCTTTCTGTTTAGTTTTTAAGTGTTTTACCTTTTAAGTGTCTTTATTAATCAATGGCATTAATAACTACCAGCTCAAGGCTCAATTATACACTAGAATACATTTCACTTTTAAAGGAAAGTGGTCTTAAATCCATGTTGCAGATGCGATGTCCTCCTATGAGATCTTCATCACTCCTCACTTGTCAATTCCTAGCCAGAGGACCCTTTGGTCCTTGGACAGAAATGCCCAGTGCCTCCCACCTCGTTCTCAGCAGGAGCCCAAATGTTTCCAGATCCCCACATGACTGTCACTCTCTTCCGTCCCAGTGATTGGATTCCCCTTCTCACGCACTCCTCCCCCGCCAGGCTGGCCTCTCAGGTTGAGCGAAGCGAGCTTCTACCGAGGTCTTTGCTGTTGCCCTTTTTTCCTGCTTGAAGCGCTCTCCCTCCAGTATCCAAAAGATTTATTTCCTTACTTCCCTTACGTGCTGCGTGCTAAGTCACCCCAGTTGCGTCAGACTCCTTGCAACCCCGTGGCCTGTGTGGCCCGCCAGGCTCCTCTGTCTGCGGGATGCTCCAGGCATGAATACTGGAGCGGGTAGCCGACACACGGGCCCTGCCCTCTTACTTCCTTTAGGGTCGGCTCCAGTGTCTCCTTAGGAAAGAAGTCTCCCCTTCTATAGCTACGTACAGATGTGTATCCCCAGGTACATATAGAAATAGCTGTATGGGTAGATAGATAAAATGGAATAGATAGGCAGATGGAGTAGGGAGGCAGATAGAGAGAAGGGAGACAGAATAGATGGGCACATAGACTCGACAGACCGCAGTCCCCCAGACGCTTCTGTCGCTGCCTTGCTCTTCTGCTCCTGTCTCATCTCTCATACCTGACGTTTTATATATGTGCTCGCTGTCTCTACCCGGGAGTAGAATGGGCCTGTCCAGTGTCCTGTCCCCCACACCTAGATGGCACCTGGCTTATGGAGGATACTCAGTCAAGAGTGCACTCAAACGGGCTTCTTGATAATAATTGAATTTTTGATTCTTTCTACTTGATTTACTTCCCTGGTGGCTCAGATGGTAAAGCGTCTGTCTACAGTGCAGGAGACCCGGGTTCGAGCCCTGGGTTGGGAAGATCCCCTGGAGAAGGAAATGGCAATCCACTCCAGGACTATTGCCTGGAAAATCCCATGGACAGAGGAGCCTTGTAGGCTACAGTCTATGGGGCCGCAAAGAGTCAGACACGACTGAGCGACTTCACTTTCACTTTTCACTTTCTACTTGATTTGGGGTTAAGCTGTCCTTGTTTTTATCATGTGATGTGGTGACAAAGAGGTTACTATAGGGAGAGACCTTTTAGCTGTCCTTGGATGGCCTCTTTGCCTGAATACTGAGTTGCCTTTCATAGAGAGGGCAAGTGACCTTCTGATCATCCTCAGAAGGCATTTCTCTACCTGATCTTCTAGGAGGATGTGCTTCCTTGAGCTGAGCTTGCGATGTCAGCCTGTTCCCAAGAGTAGAATGAAGTCAATGGAGCCCTCCAGGGAGCCGTGAGCCAAGTGCACTGTCTTTTCTGCATTAAGCAGGTGCTGGTACCGATAGCAACAACAAGCCCCCAGTCCTCGCTTCACTCTAACAAAGTGAGACATGCGTCCTAGGGGGTCTCCACCAGCTGTTGTCGCATAACAGTCCCTACCCTGGGTTACTAATTGACTTGTCCAGCCTGGGCTTCCCAGGTAGCATAGTGGTNGGACTATTGCCTGGAAAATCCCATGGACAGAGGAGCCTTGTAGGCTACAGTCTATGGGGCCGCAAAGAGTCAGACACGACTGAGCGACTTCACTTTCACTTTTCACTTTCTACTTGATTTGGGGTTAAGCTGTCCTTGTTTTTATCATGTGATGTGGTGACAAAGAGGTTACTATAGGGAGAGACCTTTTAGCTGTCCTTGGATGGCCTCTTTGCCTGAATACTGAGTTACCTTTCATAGAGAGGGCAAGTGACCTTCTGATCATCCTCAGAAGGCATTTCTCTACCCGATCTTCTAGGAGGATGTGCTTCCTTGAGCTGAGCTTGCGATGTCAGCCTGTTCCCAAGAGTAGAATGAAGTCAATGGAGCCCTCCAGGGAGCCGTGAGCCAAGTGCACTGTCTTTTCTGCATTAAGCAGGTGCTGGTACCGATAGCAACAACAAGCCCCCAGTCCTCGCTTCACTCTAACAAAGTGAGACATGCGTCCTAGGGGGTCTCCACCAGCTGTTGTCACATAACAGTCCCTACCCTGGGTTACTAATTGACTTGTCCAGCCTGGGCTTCCCAGGTAGCATAGTGGTAAAAAAAAAAAAAAAAATCCACCTACCAATGCAGAAGATGCAGGAGATGTCAGTTCAATCCCTGGGTCGGGACAATCCCCTGGAGGAGGAAATGGCAATCCACTCCAATATTCTTGCCTGGAGAATCCCAGGGACAGAGGAGCCTGGTGGGGTACAGTCCATGGGGTCACAAAAGAGTCAGACATGACTGAGGGAGACAGCAAGTGAGCGAGCTTGTCCAGCCCCTCATTACATCATGCGGTCTGATCTGTGGTCTTTGCATTTCTTTCCTATCTGCTCCTCTGATTTCAGTGTCTTCACACTGGCTTTCTCATTGTGTGTATCCTCCTGCCAGGAAAGTTGCCAGCTACCACCTTCCACTGAGGGCATTTTTCCTCTTTCAGGTGGTCCGGTCTGCCTTTTTTAATGGTACTTAGTATCAGTAAAGTGTAATTGAGCAAAGCTATAATAGGCGGGGGAGGGGAAAATACAACTCCCCCTGGCCCATTCCAGACTTTTGTCTAGAGAAAAATACCAGGGCCTCCACAATGGTTTGCTAACATTACAGCCTTAGACAAGTCACTTATCATATCTGAAGCTCAAGATTCTTCATATAAAATTGTGGATAATAACATCTGTCTTGTCCACATAAGACTGCTCTAAGAATCAAACTGAATTCACCGTAAGCTAATGTCACTGCAGTATTATTGAGAAGGTTCTGCTTTGCCTTTAGTTCCTTTACTGTAAAATTTGCTTCTTACATTATTTACACACAGCTGGCATTAACAAGTGGCCACTCTTACTATTTAATATTGTCTACGTGTATTTAAAAGTCTCCTCCTCCCTTTTCTATTTTTCCTAAAAGCACAGACGTCAGTGGATCTAGATACGCTCCGTTGTTGCTATAACCAAGGATGGGTAGACTAGCTATTTGCAGTCCTGGTTTGAAGCAAGCACACAGCTATTTGCCTGGCACAGTCTTCACAGTTTCAAGGTACTTGTCTGCTCTGCTCATCTGCAGGATTAGAGGTCCTTCCAGTGAGCACACTGGGATGGAGGGATGCCTGCAGAGTTCAAGGTTAAGGGAGAGTATACATACAACTCTGGGGATGAGTGTATGCATGCACATATCAGCTTTTTACAGATACAGACCCTTCACACTGAAGATAGATGCCACTGGGTACAGAGTCCCACATTTTTATGATACATTAATATTGATCTTGTGTTTGCATAGCAAAGAAAAATGGCTGAACAGACATTTTAATGTAGTGAAATGATTATTGATTCTCAGCACGCAGGCAAGTACATTTGTTTAGTCTTCAGGATTCATTACAGTAAATTAATGGACAAAGAGAAGAGGGGACGTGTGAGTTTACTGTTTAGAATAAGGGACAATCTTGAGTGTCTGTTAAACCACCACCTCTAGTGAGCTAAGTGAATCCATCTTTATTCACTCTTTCCACGTGTAAGACAGCAGTGCTTACCTTGCACAGAAGTCTTGAAGCTCGGCTGTAAAGCGCAAAGGTCAGTCGACAGAATTGATTTCTAGATTTCTCCTAAACAGTCTCTCCTGGTATGTGATTCTTCACCGGGTAGGGAAAGGCCTGCTTTAAGGGAGGTGGGATGGAGTGAATGTAAAATGAGTGTCAACTTACCTGTCACTGCCTGCAGCAACCAGTCTGAAATGTATAAAGACGATTCATTGTGTGTATACACCGAGAAGAGAAAAGTCAGCCAAGTTTGCGCAATGTTCAGTAAGCTGCTGTTTAGTTGATAAGTTGCATCTGACTCTTTGTGACCCCATGGACTGCAACACGTCAGGCTCCCCTGTCCTTCCACTATCTCCTGGAGCTTGCTCAAATTCATGTCCATGGAGTCAGTGATGCCATCCAACCATCTCATCCTCTGTCGTCCCCTTCTCNGTAAGCTGCTGTTTAGTTGATAAGTTGCATCTGACTCTTTGTGACCCCATGGACTGCAACACGTCAGGCTCCCCTGTCCTTCCACTATCTCCTGGAGCTTGCTCAAATTCATGTCCATGGAGTCAGTGATGCCATCCAACCATCTCATCCTCTGTCGTCCCCTTCTCCTGCTCGCAATCTTTCCCAGCATCAGGATGTTTTTCAAAGCGTCAGGTCTTCACATCAGGTAGCCAAGTACTGGAGCTTCAGCTTTAGCATCAGTCCTTCCAATGAATAGTCAGGGTTCACCTTCATCAAGAGGTAACCATTTTTATTATGAAATGTAGTAAGTACCCTCCATCTGACTGAGTTCTGTTCTGAGGGCACTTTCATAAGTCCAATTTGTTCTATGTCCAACACTGTTAGCCTAGACACCTCACCTAACAATTGACTATATATTGCTGCTTTTACACTTGCTTCTGGACATCTGGGCTTGAAATAGAGACGCTGTACAGTAAAGTACACAAAAGCACAACCACTTGTGGAGGATACACGCGCTTGACAAGGTACGCAAGTGAACCAGTTCACGTGAGTGGACCTGTGAAAGTTACACTCTGCTCAAATCTCTGGCCTATATTTCTGTTTTGCTTTCTTTCTATTCTTCTTGATTTATGGGAGCTCTTGCTATATTTTGAATATAAGCTCATTGTTGGTTTTATAGGTTGCAAACGCCTTTGTCATCTCCGTGACTGCAGTAAGCTAGTTATTTTTTTGGTCTAAATTAGAAGTCATTTTTTCCCCACTATGAGCTTGAATTTGAGCAAACTTTGGGAGGTAGTGGAGGACAGAGGAGCCTGGCGTGCCACAGTCCATGGGGTCCCAGAGACACATGACTCAGTGACTGAATAATAGGAACAATGAGCTTGGACATTGAATTAGTTTCCAGTGGATGCCGTAACAAATTACTACAAACTTGGTGGCTTGAAACAACAGAAGTTTATTCTTTCCCACTCAAGAGGCCAGAAGTAAGAAACAAAAGCATTTTCAGGGCCGTGCTTTGGCCTTGTCCAGCTTCTAGTGGCTTCCATCCCCCTGGCTGTGGGCACATCTGCCTCTGTCTTCACACTGTCTGTCTTCTTGTCTGTCTGTTATAAGGACACTTGTCATTGGATTTAGGGTCTACCTGAATAATCCAGGGTAACTCATCCCAAAATCCTTAACTTAATTACATCTGCAAAGACCCTTCATCTAAGTACAGTCAGAATCACAGTTTTCAGGAGTTAAGATGTGGACATACCATTTTGGGGAATACCACTGAATCCACTATCAAAGTTATACATCCACTCACTATTCTTCTAGTAAGTGTACTTTTGTGTACTTTACTGTACTTTACAAAATAGACACTCTTGACTTATTAAAGACAAATAGTGTGCCTCTATCTCTTCCCAGAAAGTTTTATCAGTAAAATTAAATTAAAATAAAAAAATACATTTGAGAAAATGAAATTAGTCAAATTTCATTTTCTCAAATGTATTTTGTTATTTTTTTATCCACTTGTGTGCTTCAGAAATGAGTAGTTAGTACCTCTTTGCATGACAAGGATTGCAAATAGAGGTGGAAGCCTGGCAGAAACACTCTCCAAAGCACGGCTTAAACTGGGGTTAAACTGGAGTGTTAGTCTGAAGAAAATCTTGAGATCAGCTGGTTCCTCAAGCTTTATTGCATTAATTAGGGAAACCAAGAGTTAAGTTGAATGACTTTTTAAAATGCATTTTTTTTAATTGGAGGATAATTTCTCTATAATGCTGTGCTGGTTTCTGCCGTAGGTAGACATGAGTCAGCCACAGGCATACACACGTTCCCCCTCTCTTGCACCTCCCTCCCCGCTCCACCCCGTCCCACCCCCTAGGTCGTCACAGAGCACCACGTTGGCGCTCCCTGCGTGGTACAGGGACCTCCCACTGGCCGTCTATTTCACGCAGGGTAACGCACNCACCTCCCTCCCCGCTCCACCCCGTCCCACCCCCTAGGTCGTCACAGAGCACCACGTTGGCGCTCCCTGCGTGGTACAGGGACCTCCCACTGGCCGTCTATTTCACGCAGGGTAACGCACACGACTCAGTGCAACTCTCAGCGTGCCCCACCCTCTCCTCACCCTACTGTGTCCACAGATCTGTTCTTTATGTCTTCATCTCCAGGCCACCCTGCCAATAGGTTCATCAGCACCGTCTTTCTAGAGTCCTTATACACATGTTAACATGCAATATTTTTCTCTAACTTATGAATGACTTTCTGTGCCAGAAGATCACATAGTCAGACTCCTCAAGTCCTTCAGATCCCAGTCTAGCCCTTATAACTTCTCAAGTGGACGTGATCTGCCGACTCAATAAATGTATTTAAAGAACATTACACTGAAAAAATGCTTATTGCTAGACCATATAAAAGTAGGAAATAAAGCCATTTGCAACATTTGCAACTTAGAGATTATCCCACTACGTGAAGTAATCAGACAAAGACAAATATCATATGATATCTTTTATATGTGGAATCTAAAACAAGCACCTAAATAAGTTATTTGCAAAGCAGAAATAGGCTCATAGAAAAAACTTGTGGTTATCAGAGAAGAGAGGGAAGAGAGGGAAAAATTAGGAGTTTCGGATTAGCAGATACAAATTCCTACATGCAAATTATATAAACAACAAAGACCTACTGTATAGCACAGGGAACTATATACAATGTCTTGTAATTATTACCCATAATGGAAAAGAGTATATATATCATTGAATCACTTGATGTACATCTGAAACACTGTAAATCAACTATACTTCTATACAAAAGAAGAAGAAAAGTTGAAAAAAGATGAAGCCACACGGGCATCTGAGAAAGAGGTGCAGAAAACTGTTTTGCCGAAACACGCAGCTCCAGTTCTTGGAACCTGTCTCATAATGTATGCTGTGTTATGCTCAGTCACCAAGTCATGTCTGACTCTACGACTCCCTGGATTGTAGCCCGCCAGGCTCCCCTGTCCACGGGGGTTCTTCTGGAATACTGAATACCAAAGTGGGGTGCCAAACCCTCCTTTAGGGGATCTTCCCAACCCAGGGATCGAACTTCCGCATTGCAGGTGAATTCTTTACCAGCTGAGCTAAACAGGCACACCACTCATAATGTATATCTTTGGTCAAAATATAATACCCACAGCCATTTCTGGAAATAGACAAAAGTGAAGCAAAGTGAAGCCGCGCAGTCGTGTCCAACTCTTTGCGGCCCCATAGGCTGTAGCCTACAAGGCTCCTCTGTCCATGGGATTTTCCAGGCAATACTACTGGAATGGATTGCCATTTCCTTCTCCAGGGCATCTTCCCAACCCAGGGCTCGAACCCAGGTCTCCTGCATTATAGACAGACGCTTTACCATCTGAGCCACCAAGGAAGTCCCTGGAAATAGACAAGATCTACAGAATGTTCTAGTAGTGGAAACCTTTGCTATGTGATTAGTGACAATAATAAAAGTTCACATCCCATGAACACTCAAAATACGCCAGGCGTTCTCCTATCATTGGCCAGGGCAGGGGAAACCCACATGTAAGTTGTATGCCAGCTTTAGGAGCTTGTGTTATTATTCTTGTGCCTATTTAAAGATAAAGATACAAAGGTGGAGAAGGTTCAGGAACTCATCTGTTTGGGAGAAGCCATGGTGAGGGGTGGAGTCAGGATTCTAGCCTGGAGAGCTGGGCTCTCTTCTGGGCCCCAGGGAGCCCTGCCCATGGGTGCTGAGCTGCAGAAAGGGGCGTCTGTCTTCTCGAGGGCCTCCTGTCCTGTTCTCACAAACCCGGACAATCATGTTGTTTATTCCCCATAAAGAAGGGAGGGGAGAGAGACTCATTCCTTTGGCGTCTCACCTACCTCTCTTGCTAGAATATCGTTCTTCATGGGTCTCCTTTATGTTTTGAAGAAACAATGACTATTTTCCCTCTAAAATCTGGTCATTGTGTCAGAAAGAGGGAGATCCATGGACACAATCTGTGTGTCACATGGGCTTTGTCCCCGGGATGCTGGCATAGAGACACAGTGAATGGGGCCGATAGGCAGGAAGGCTGCTGTTGTTATTCCTGTTTGGTTGCTCAGTCCTGTCCGACCCTCTGTGACCCCATGGACTGCAGCACGCTGGGCTCCCCTGTCCTTCTCTGTCTCCCGGAGTGTGCTCAAATTCATGTCCATTGAGTCAGTGATGCCATCCAGCCATCTCGTCCTCTGCCACCCTCTTCTCCTTTTGCCTTCAATCTTTCCCAGCATCAGGGTCTTTGAAAGACTGTTGAGAGTGTCCAATTTTACCAAAGTGCAGTCTCTCTCCAGAAGGAAAAAATTGCCCAAGAGAGTTTGCTCTGCAATCAGACAGTCACTTGTTAAGAGCGCTCATATTTCTAAGAGGCCTTAGGGGACTGACAGGAACACTATGCTGCCGCCATCCCTTGTGAACTCATACCAGCCCTGATGAATACGCATGAGAAGGAGCAAGGGTTCTAAATGGATCCCTGCAGACTCACAGTAGCGCTCCTGACATTTGACAAGCCGGTTTGCAAGGGGATCTTCAGGGCATGGTTGGCAGTCGGTGGTGACGACGCCTAGCGCCGCTTGGGGCTGGAATCTCAGAATTAGTATTCCCCACAGAGACAATGCCAGCCCCCGTGTCTCATCACAGATGCCATATTGGTGCAGCTCGAATGTCATTTAGGTAAAATTAATTCTGATTGATGAGGCCCGATTCTTGCGTTTCCTTCTGGAATCACTTGCTCTGACTATAATTGGATTGAAACATACATAATGCAGTTGAGAGTGACGAGGATGGGTCGGCTTAGTCATCACTGTCCTGTAATTTGCTCCCCCCCCCCTGGTCCCCACATTAAAACCGTAAATAACATTGCCTCTTCTCTGGGAGGAACAGACAGTGATATTATGGGCACTGATCTTTTCCTTTTTCTTCACATTTGCTAAATTAAACTTTGTAAATAAGCTTTAAAAAGTCAAAAAGTGAAGTTCAAGAAATTGTCAGAGCCACTTTCTTCCTTTGTTAATGAGAGAGGCTGCAGACTGAAGTCTCTTCACGTCCATTTCTATGACTCTAAGATAGTCACAGCATGAAAAAGCTTGATGTCTACTTATTCCATACTATAGACCAAAAAAGTGTGAATACTTTTCCTGTCGCCCCCCCCTCCTCAGAAAACCGTGCTAGTAACTAAAAGTACAACTAACATATACCACCTGTTAGAGGAATTAAAATGCCTTGAATCTTTAAAAAAAAAAAAAAATTCAGAATAGCACATAAACATAATAATAATTGTTGCTTAACATAATTTGGAGCCCAGGAAGGTGAGTAAGACCTGGGCAAGAAGGACGGTGAAGAGAGCAGCTATTGTATCAGTTAGTTTTTGCTGCATAACAGAGACACCTGATTAAGTGGCTAAAAGCAGCAATCATTTATTTGTTCATAGTTCTGTAGGTTGGTGATTTGGTTTAGTTTAGCTAAAGGCTTGCCTCTGCTCCGTGTGGTGTCAGCTGGGTCACTCAGGTGTCCGCAGTCCAGTGACACTTCTGAGGCCATGTGGAAGGCTGGCTGCCTGGCCCCACTCACAGGACTACTGGTAGCAGGGTTGATGGAAGCAACTGGATTATATGTTGCTGATCATCTAGCAGGTTAATATGGCTTTGTTCACTTGATGGTGGCTCTAGCACTCCTATGAGCAGGCAGAGAGGGCATGCCTCAATGCACAAACTTCATCAGCTTTGTGATATTCCATTGGCCAAAGCAAGTCACATGGCCACACACACCCAGGTTCAAGGGCTGGAGCAGACTCAGAATCTTTATGGGAGGAATTTGTGGTGGTTCTAAAACATGTCCACAAATTCCTAGTAACTTCTCTACCAAGGAATGGAGGGCTGTGCACTTCCCTTTGAAGCTGGGTTAATCTTAGTGATTACTTGTAACTTTAACAGCTGAAATGACACAGCACTAATTTTATTTATTGCTTGTTTGTTTTTTAAAAATGAATGAGAGAGTGATAGTCACTCAGTCGTGTCTGACTTTTTGCACCCCCATGGACTATGGACTGTAGCCCACCAGGTTCCTCTTTCTGTGGAATTCTCCAGGCAAGAATACTGGAGTGCGTAGCCATTCCATTCTCCAAGGCATCTTCCCAACCTAGGGATCATGCACTGCCGGCAGATTCTTTATTGTCTGAGCCACTAGGGAAGCACCCCATCCCCCAGCACCATTTAGAAAAAAATTTGGGGGTCATGTATTAGAAGCTCAGAATTTTAACCACTGGACCACCAGGGAAGTCCCCTGTCCTGCACAATTTTAAACGTGAGGTCAGTAAGGCCATGCTGAGACTTACTTGCTAAAGAAGCCACTTCAGCATACGGGCATTCAGGCTGACCACTCAGCTGAGCTGCCCACTGACAGCCGCATCAGCGGCCAGCCTTCCAGAGGAGCCGTCTTGAATCTCCAGCCCATCAAACCTTCAGACCTTCAGACGACTGCACCCCCACTGACATCTGATGGTAACCACATGAGAGGCTCCAAGGAACAATGGCCCAGCAGAGCCCTTCCAGAATTCCTGACCCACGGTATCTTGAAAAAAAGATCAGATGTCCATTATTTTAATCCACTGCATTTTGGGGTAACATTTTTACTTAGCAATAATAACGGAAGTAATTGGTTTAAAACCTCAAATGTAAATAATGTGGGTAATAAAACTGCTAGAAGAAATCTAGGCTACTAAACATACAGGAACAGGAAAGGAACATCGCTCAGTCGTGTCTGGCTATTTGCGACCCCATGGACTGTAGGCTACCAGGCTCCTCTGTCCATGGGATTTTCTAGGCAATAGTACTGGAGTGGATTGCCATTTCCTTCTCCAGTGGATCTTCCCGACCCAGGGATTGAACCCAAGTCTCCCGCATTGTAGACAGGTGTTTTACCATCTGAGCCACCAGGGAAGTCTAACTTAGGAATTGAGGAGACCTTAAGCCCCTGAGCGGGCGCCACTGTGATTTCCTAAAGCTTCCGTTGTCTCCTCCACCACCGCACAACTTGGTGTCAACAAAGCAGACTTGTCCACACAGTTGGGTCAGCCAAAGAGCTGCAATGCTTTGTAGGTCACTAAGATAGCACAGGAGCTGTGAGCCTTCTCACAACCTCCTGGAAGAACCCAGGGATGCCCTCGTTTCCAGATACATTTCCAGCCTGGATCTGAGTCTCCCTCCACTCTGCATCACAGCACTTACTGTCTTCACCAGTTGATAAAGAAACACCACTTCCCAGAAGGACAACCCCACCCTGGGATCCGTACCTGTCTGCCTAGGAGCACAGCTCCTCAAGACTGTGTTATACAGCCTGCAGCAAAATGTGGGGGACCTCAGAGACCGCAAGTCTGAGCCCCTTTGAGGTCTCACTGCCAAGTGTGGCTCTGCCCCTGCAGGAGTTAGTGGATCACACCTTCCAACCCCGTGTGAACAATCAGGCTTGATCCCATCCCTGCCCAAGACAGACCCTCATGTTCAGAGGATGGAGGAGGATGTCTCCTACTGGTCCCATAAAGGATCACATGCTCTCTCTCACACACACGCAAACACACACACAAAAACACAAACACATACACACAACTATTTTGCATAATATACTGTACTTGCCTGCTAAATCCCTTCAGTCAAGTCCACTCTTTGAGAACTTATGGACCATAGCCCGCCAGGCTCCTCTGTCCATGAGGTTCTCCAGGCAAGAATACCAGAGTGGGTCGCCATGCCCTCCTCTAGGTGATCCTCCCAACCAGGGATCAAACCCACTTCTCTTGTGTCTCCTGCATTGGCAGGCATGTTCTTTACCTCTAGTGCCACCTGGGAAGCCCTGGATAGACTCTACTGTGTCAGCCTTTGCAGTGATGCTCTGCTCCTGAACCCTCAGGTCAGCTGAAGTCACGACCAATCCAATCATTTCTTTAAAATGACTACCTGGAAAGACCCGGTGAAGCATTTAAAGCACATTGTTTCTGCAAGTCCCTCTCTACTTGAAGAGGTTAGCTCTTTCTCCCATTCAATGAAATTAAGTTATAAAAGATTTCCTTTTTAAGAGGAACTGTCATGCCTGTGTGTTTAATCTCTTCTGGTTCCTGTAGAGGCCAGTTCACCTCCTTTTCCTCCTTTGGTTTGATCCTGGATCTTATAAAACATCCTCACACACTCCAAGGGGCCAGGCTCTTTTTTTTTTTAACCATCTCCTGGATTCCCTCCCATGGGACTTGCCCTCCCCCAGCCTGTGAGACTGAGGCTGTCCAGCCAGGGGCCCTCAGAGCAGGCTGGGAGGGCCGCCTTCCCTCCTCTGCTGTGCAGGGCCTTGATCTCATTCCAAACTGGTCATAGATAGAAAGGGGGGTGGTGGTTAGGAGTTACTGATCTCTCTCAGAATCATTTCTGGGCCAATTAGTCCAGAGGAATGGCTTCCCTATGGCTCAGATGGTAAATAATTGCCTGCAGTGCAGAAGACCTGGTTCCATCCCTGGGTCAGGAAGATCCCCTAGAGAAGGAAATAACAACCCACTCCAGTCTTCTTGCCTGGGAAGTCCCATGGACAGAGGAGCCTTTCAGGCTACAGTTCATGGGGTTTCAAAGAATCGCACATGACTGAACATGTGATGGATTGACAGTCTTCCAAATCTCCCTTCTGGCTCATACTAGGTGATGGTTTCTTGCCTCTCTTTCAATTGGCGCTGAGGCAGAGAGATTTGCCCATCTTTTGATGTGTCTCCATAGTAACACTGACACCCAGGTTCCCAAAGACACACACATACACACACATGCACACACACACCTTCCAACCAGCCAGTAGCTCCCTGGAAGTCTGCCAGAGACTCTCTGCCCCTTGGGGGTCCCCTTGGCCTTAGTGAGCAGCTAGTACCAGCAGGAGCCACAGGAAACCAGCGTGACCACAAGTCTTGGGCACAAGATGGACCCCCTGCCACATCATGTTATAGCTGCCACATCATGACTGTGAGTTTTCCATATGGGAAAATGGAAAGCAGACACAAGGACAGGCAGACGGAGGCCACAGGGTCAGCTCTGCTGCTGACCGCAGGGAGCCTGGTGGATGTGGCTCCTGTGTTTGGCTCATGAACTTGCCATCTCTTGGCTTATCACTTGCCCTATCTGGGTTTTGGAGCAGCTCAGGAGGGTAAAGTTGGATCTCCCAATCAGACATTTCCTTCAAGATTGCTGCCTCTCATTGGTCCCAGGTGGAGAGGGGAGAATGGAGAGGAAATTCCTGTTGGTTATGTTCTTCTAGTAGATCAGCTTCCCATAATCATGGACCTTAAGCCAAGAGTCATCACCCATGCTCCCATGACCAGAGGTCAGTAAGAATAAGAAACCAAGAGGGTTAAGTCGAGTAGCGTTCCTTCTACGTGTGCACATGAGAAATGGGGACACAAGAGGCCTCACTCCTTTCTGTTTTCTTGATGCTTAACCTTTGGTTCAAGCACTAACCCCTGGCTGACCGGGGCTGGGCTGTCCTGCTCTGGTGGGTTGTCCATCAGACCAGTCTTACTCCCACCTTCAGCAGCCCTCTCCCCCTTGGGGTGCCTTCCTGGGCTGGCTGGCCGCTGGCCAGGATATGCTTTGCTCCCAGAAGCTGTCCATTGGGTCAGAATAATGAAATGTTCAAATTAACTTTAAGCCAAGTTCAATTAACTTTGAGCCAAGACTGAAAATGTATTCTATATTGCTTTGCCTTTTTTCCCCCAGTCATATTGCCCAATGTAGCTTATCTGAAATTCTGCAGTGTGATTAAAAGTCAACATTAGATCATCCAGGAATACAATGTCAACAACCCAGAGATGACTTGAAGTTGAATGTAAAGCCTTCTTTGATTAAATTCTGTTTTAGGAGCATAGACCCTGCTACACAGCAGTAACAAGTAATCCCCAGATCTCGGTGGACTAACACTGGGAGGGTTTCTTTCCATAAACTCCGCTGACCCATTGAGGACTCTGCTCTCCGTCACTGTGCTCTTTACTCTGGTACCCACCTGAGAACATAGCCCTCCTCTGTAATATCATTAGTCACGTGTCACAGGGAATGTCAGGCTTAGGCACACTGGTGCCCACGGCTTCCACCTGGAAGTGACATTTCCTCTGCTCACATTCCACGCACCAGAGTGAGTTACATGTGACCCCTAAGATCCAAAAAGGCACAGAAGCCCAATTCTCCCTCACGCCTGGAGGATGAGAGGTGGAAGAATGTCATCAAGCCTATGGACCAGCACACGTTTTCAGGGAGAAATTAAAGACCACAAATACTAAATGTTCTTGCAAGCTACAGTTCAGTTAATTTTGTGTCTGAAGTAATTAAAGTCCAAAATTAAATACTCTTGTTCTTGAGAAGTCAAATCCAAAGTCTATAATTTCTGATTTTAAATTAACATTCAGTGACTTGAAGCCCTCTTCTCTTTCTTAGAGTCCTAGATTTCTTCGGCCTCTCTGTGTGTACTGGCCTGCCATCTATCACAATGGGCTTAGTGGTTTTCGGACTCTAGATGTGAAGTTAGTTCAATTTCTTAGTCTCTAGAGTATAAAGAGAAAATCTGATGCTGGGAAAGATTGAAGGGGACAACAGAGGGTGAGATGGTTGGACGGCATCACCAACGTGATGGACATGAGTTTGAGCAAGCTCCAGGAGTTGGTGGCGGACAGGAAGGCCTGGCATGCTGCAGCCCATGGGGTTGCAAAGAGTCAGTCACGACTGGGCAACTGAACTGAATACTGTATGATATCACATACGAAGAATCTAAAAAATCTACAATGAACTGGGGAATATAGAAAAAAAGAAGCATACTAGTAGGGAGAAGCAAAGAGGAGGGGAAGGTAGAGAGAGAGGAGTAACAGGTCAAATTATTAGGTATAAAATATGCTACCAGGATATACTGTACAACACTGGGAATATAGCCAATATTTTAGAATAACTGTAAATGGAGTATGATCTTTAAAATTGTGAATCACAGTATTGTAGACCTGTAACTCATATAATGATGTACATCAACTATACTCTAATGAAAAAAATATTTTGAAGCAGTCTTACGACCTACAAGATTATCACAGCACTGACCTCATGTCACTAACTAACCTCAATGTCTGGAGGAGCTACCCCAGATGAAATGTGGTTCTCAGGACAACATGTTTGGTAAAATTTTGACCTGTGTTCAGTTCAGTTCAGTCGCTCAGTCGTGTCCGACTCTTTGCGACCCCATGAATCCCAGCACGCCAGGCCTCCCTGTCCATCACCAACTCCCAGAGTTCACTCAGACTCACGTCCATCAAGTCAGTGATGCCATCCAGCCATCTCATCCTCGGTCGTCCCCTTCTCCTCCTGCTCCCAGTCCCTCCCAGCATCAGAGTCTTTTCCAATGAGTCAGCTCTTCGCATGAGGTGGCCAAAGTACTGGAGTTTCAGCTTTAGCATCATTCCTTCCAAAGAAATCCCAGGGCTGATCTCCTTCAGAATGGACTGGTTGGTTCTCCTTGCAGTCCAAGGGTTACTGATGTGCAAATATTAAGTGAAGCCAAATGGCATCTGAAGGAAGGTTGGAGGATAAAGAGGAAAAATCATCCTTGGTTTCATGTCTGCAGAATATTATTGGTGGTAAGCCACCACGACCTAGGAAGTTAATTCCATTACAAGAAATCTCTCTTCAAGAGGTCAACAAGGGCCCTGCTTCACCTGCACACGCTGTCTTCTTTCTTGGAGGAGGCATCTGGGGAGACGTGTCTGGAACACTGCTATCTTCTTGCAGAATGTAGAAATGTGTGATGGTGGCTGCCTTTATTTCTCATCTTAGCTTCCATTTCCCCTTTGAGTCCAGTGTCTGAGTCTTGGAGGCTGCTTGGAGGGTGGCCTCTCTCCAGGGACACAGTTGCCACCCGGTGTTACGGACATGTGTTTTCTGTCCTGAGACACAAGCACTGACTTCTGTTGCTTCTTGTTGTCAAATTGCAAACATCTGAGATGTGGCTTCTGAGGCTGATTCCCCTTTGGTCCTCAGCGAATCAGGGAAGATCCTTGGACCCAAGCTGCTGTGGATGCTTTAAAAGTCTGTTCTCCTAGAGCACAGTTCTCACTTTGGCTGCACTTTAGAAACTGGGGGAGGCTTTAAAAATCCTGAGGTTCCCCTCTCCAAAATTCTGAGGTCTATTGCCTTTGTTCAATGACTAAGTCATCTTTGACTTTTTGCGATCCCATGGACTGCAGCACACCAGATTATCTCCTGGAGTTTGCTCAAACTCATGTCCATTGAATCAGTGATGCCATCCAACCATCTCATCCTCTGTCACCCCCTTCTTCTCTTTCCCTCAATCTTCCCCAGCATCAGAGTCTTTTCCAATGAGTTGTACCCCCAATCAATTACATCACAGTAGTGTGATGTTAATTTTTGTGACAGTTAATTTTTTGTGTCAGCAGGACTGGGCCAAGTGGAACCCAGCTGGCCACTTGGTATTTGCTCAGAGGTATGTTTCAGGTGACACTAACATTTAAATCAGTAAACAGATGGCCTTTCACAATGGGGCTGAGCCTCATGCAGTCAGTTCAGGGTCTTAAAACAAAGCTTCTGACCTCCCTTGAGCAAGACAGGATTCTGCCAGAAGACCACATTTAGATTTGGACTGCAATTTCTTCTGGGTCTCCAGCCTGCTGGTCTACCCTGTAGATTTTTTTGGGGGGTGGGGGGGACAGACTTGCTGAGCCAGGTCCTTAAAATCAGCCTCTCTCTCTCCTGTGCCCTCTTCCTCTCACTTTTTTACTCATGTGTCTTGTGGGTTCTGCTTCTCTGGCCAGCCCTGACTAACATGAGTGGCAATGTGGGTGTCAGGCGTTGGTACCTTTAAGAGCTCCCCGGGTGATCCAGCAGCTTGACAGCCCTCTCCCAGGGCCATGTGAAGAGGAGGGGGCCCCTCCCGTGCTCCTCAGGATGCTGTCCTTTCTCCACCTTCAGATGCTCTGGGGCCCAAGAGCATTTTTATCTGCAATGGTAGGGCTCAGCCCTCTGCCACCACCCCCTCCTGCCTCTGCTGCTTCCAGGAAAGCCCAGCTGGGATTTCAGTCTGCTTTTTTTCAGTCTGACTTTTTTTCTTCCTTCTCAAATGTCTTGCTCTTCAGCACCCCCTCCACCATACCAGCAGCATCAGCCTTAGCAGGAGCTCGTCAGAAATACCAAGACCCTGGATCTGCGGGCTGCATACAGAATCTACAGTGGTCCTTTTCTGGCTGGACCCATGCACAGCTCCTACTTTTGGTCACTCATGTCCATCCCGGCCACTGGGATGGCATCTCCCCTCTGCAAGCCCATACTCTCCTCTGAGAGGGCCGCTTTCCTGTCAGTGCAATAACTCCCTCTCCCTCCAGCTTAATGAAGCACACTTACATAGTGTTCAACCTCCTTCTTGATTCTTCTGATGCATCTGACACTTAGATAGCAATCCAGACAAGATTTTCATCTCTACTTCTAAGTATAGATATTTGGGTATCCGTGTGTGTGTGTTCAATCACTTCAGTCTCGTCCGACTCTTTGTGACCCCATGGGCTGTAGCCCACAAGGCTCCTCTGTCCATAAGATTCTCCAAGCAAGAATACTGTGGGTGCGTAGCCATGCCCTCCTTCAGGGACTCTTCCCATCACAGGGATCAAATCTGAGTCTCCTGCATCTTCTGCATTGCAGGTGGATTGTTTACCAATGAGCTACCTGGGAAGCCCAAACACTGAATTAAGTTTGCTTTGTTCTTTTCTGCTCCTGAAAAAAAAAATGACATATTTTTCCACTTTTAATGAAATTTTTTCATAATATTTTGCGGGAAGATCATTTAAATTATATGACCTCACCTATATTTTATTAGTAAAAATAATACATCTCCTTATTCATCTTCATTTATTCACAGATAAAATCTACCATGTTTCTGTAAATAAAACCAGCCTGGATCTCTGAACTCTAAATTCAGGATTAAACTTTGTGCAAGTGAAAATTGCAAAGACAAATTGAGATCACACAGTGGTGGTGATGATGGTGCGGTAATGTGGCAATTGTGCCAGGAGTGGAACAATTGTAGTAGAGGTGAAATGATGCTGGTGATGGTGGAGGTGATGGTGCTGGAGGTGATGGTGGTGTTGGCACTAATGGTGGTGGTGGAGGTGGTGGTGTGGTGGTGATGGTGGTGGTGGTGGAGGTGATGGTGCTGGAGGTGGCAATGGCAGTGATGGAGGTGATAGAGTGGTGATGAAGGTGGCATCTGTGGTAAAGGTGCTGGTGGTGATGGTGGCAGCCAGGTCAGTGGGGAAGGTGGTGGTGGAGGCAGTGGTTAGCATAGTGATGAAGGCGGTGGCAATGATAGTGGTGGGAGGGAGATGATAGTATGACACTTCAGAGTGTCAGGACAAGGGAAGAAGGGATTCACTCTTCACTTCCTAAGTACTTCTAATGCAGCAGGCTGCTGCCCCCTTGGCTTGATACTATCAATGTAAAATTGAGTCCCAACAGCAATGCCCCCCAAAACATACAGAACCTGCTGATCATAAACTATGTGACTACAAACCTGGCCTAATGATTCCAGAAAACATCAACTGTTTTTCCACCCACACTGAGAAAGCACTGAACGCCTGGGCAAGCTGCACTCTGCTAGTTCAAGGTCAAGCAACAGCCGTCTACACAGGGAAGCCGTGTTGCCAGCCAGGAGGGGAACCGTGCTAAGGCGCCATCTTACTCAGAGTGGCCCTGTCCCCATGAGCACACGCTGCTGGCCATGAGTCCAGGCTGAGCAGGACTGTGGAGCTGAGCGGAGTGCTGGTTTGCTGCCGTTCCCAGCAGCTACTTAACCCGACTCCATCATCAACCTTCCTCATCTCACCAGTTCTTATGGAAGCATCCTTGAGATTCCCAGCTTCAATGGCAGATGTCTAGGCCGAATGCTCTGTATAGCTCCCAAATACCAAATGTGGGGACTTCAGGGGTGTCACTAAGTAACACCCTTCTCCTGCTCACATGATTTCTGAAACAACAGAATACATAGAGCCTGATGTGTAGCAAAATCAGCAGCTTATCAGCCACAGTCGCAGGGTTGGAGGACATGGCTTCAGCAGGCAATCAGCTGGGCTGGTGCGTACTGTCCGGGCCAGCCCTTCCTTCCTGCTGGACTCTCTAGCCTTTGGCACAGCCCAGTAAGGCTTGGTTTGCATCAGATTCACTCCCCCATGACTGCTGGCTCGTACTGGCTGTGGGAGGACAGGGAGGAAATGTATTCACTTATTTACACATTCTCTCATTCATTCATTNGTGGATTGTTTACCAATGAGCTACCTGGGAAGCCCAAACACTGAATTAAGTTTGCTTTGTTCTTTTCTGCTCCTGAAAAAAAAAATGACATATTTTTCCACTTTTAATGAAATTTTTTCATAATATTTTGCGGGAAGATCATTTAAATTATATGACCTCACCTATATTTTATTAGTAAAAATAATACATCTCCTTATTCATCTTCATTTATTCACAGATAAAATCTACCATGTTTCTGTAAATAAAACCAGCCTGGATCTCTGAACTCTAAATTCAGGATTAAACTTTGTGCAAGTGAAAATTGCAAAGACAAATTGAGATCACACAGTGGTGGTGATGATGGTGGGGTAATGTGGCAATTGTGCCAGGAGTGGAACAATTGTAGTAGAGGTGAAATGATGCTGGTGATGGTGGAGGTGATGGTGCTGGAGGTGATGGTGGTGTTGGCACTAATGGTGGTGGTGGAGGTGGTGGTGTGGTGGTGATGGTGGTGGTGGTGGAGGTGATGGTGCTGGAAGTGGCAATGGCAGTGATGGAGGTGATAGAGTGGTGATGAAGGTGGCATCTGTGGTAAAGGTGCTGGTGGTGATGGTGGCAGCCAGGTCAGTGGGGAAGGTGGTGGTGGAGGCAGTGGTTAGCATAGTGATGAAGGCGGTGGCAATGATAGTGGTGGGAGGGAGATGATAGTATGACACTTCAGAGTGTCAGGACAAGGGAAGAAGGGATTCACTCTTCACTTCCTAAGTACTTCTAATGCAGCAGGCTGCTGCCCCCTTGGCTTGATACTATCAATGTAAAATTGAGTCCCAACAGCAATGCCCCCCAAAACATACAGAACCTGCTGATCATAAACTATGTGACTACAAACCTGGCCTAATGATTCCAGAAAACATCAACTCTTTTTCCACCCACACTGAGAAAGCACTGAACGCCTGGGCAAGCTGCACTCTGCTAGTTCAAGGTCAAGCAACAGCCGTCTACACAGGGAAGCCGTGTTGCCAGCCAGGAGGGGAACCGTGCTAAGGCGCCATCTTACTCAGAGTGGCCCTGTCCCCATGAGCACACGCTGCTGGCCATGAGTCCAGGCTGAGCAGGACTGTGGAGCTGAGCGGAGTGCTGGTTTGCTGCCGTTCCCAGCAGCTACTTAACCCGACTCCATCATCAACCTTCCTCATCTCACCAGTTCTTATGGAAGCATCCTTGAGATTCCCAGCTTCAATGGCAGATGTCTAGGCCGAATGCTCTGTATAGCTCCCAAATACCAAATGTGGGGACTTCAGGGGTGTCACTAAGTAACACCCTTCTCCTGCTCACATGATTTCTGAAACAACAGAATACATAGAGCCTGATGTGTAGCAAAATCAGCAGCTTATCAGCCACAGTCGCAGGGTTGGAGGACATGGCTTCAGCAGGCAATCAGCTGGGCTGGTGCGTACTGTCCGGGCCAGCCCTTCCTTCCTGCTGGACTCTCTAGCCTTTGGCACAGCCCAGTAAGGCTTGGTTTGCATCAGATTCACTCCCCCATGACTGCTGGCTCGTACTGGCTGTGGGAGGACAGGGAGGAAATGTATTCACTTATTTACACATTCTCTCATTCATTCATTCAACAAATGTTTATTGAGCACCTAGTAAACACCAAGCTTGAACAAAACAGAAAATAATTCTGCTCTTGTGGCACTTCCATTTCAGTGGGGAGACAAATCGTCAGAGTTTATTGCATTTTATTGAATTTGTTCCAATGAAACTCCTTTTTTTAATCTGTGAGGAGAGGTGATAAGAAGGGCGCTAATGGGCTTTTCTTCTCATGAGGAACAAAAAGGACATAATTCTCCCTGATCATTCGGAAGGAGCCCAGCGCAATTTCTCTTCGGTAAGTGGTTGGACACATGGTTGGCCAAGTCCCGCTCCGGGGCAGGTTGGGGCGTCTGCTGTCCATGTACCCACAGACACTTCTGCTGCTCTGGTTTGTGACACGGGCCATTGGGTTGGTTTCTGATGTCCCTACTGAGCTGTGAGTTCCCAACTGCATACATAGCTCAGTACCTAGAGGTCTGTGAAATTAATGAACGACTCAGAGGTTTTGAGCCTGGATAACCTGGGATATGATACGTTTATAAATGAAATAGAGACCTTGGAGAGATACTTGCTTTTCAGGGAGAAATGGGTGAGTCCAGGTTTCAACCGTGTGGAATACCTAGAGGACAACCTAATATTACCTGTGTCTCTGGATTTAGTGGCTACTGGGCTCCTAGGTGGCGCTAGTGGTAAAGAGCCTGCCTGCCAATGCAGGTAGAGGTAAAAGACCGGGGTTTGATCCCTGGGTTGGGAAGATCCCCTGGATGGGGGCATGGCAACCCACTCCAGTATTCTTGCCTGGAGACTCCCATGGACTGAACAGTCCACAGGGTCCCAAAGAGTCGGACACAACTGAAGTGACTTAGCACGCATGCCTGCTCACGCAACCTTTTGCAACCTTGAGAGGAAGGAGAACTAAAACCCTCTGACCAGTCACACCCCGTCTCAGTCTGCACATGCCTTTGTTGTCCCACTTTTTTTTTTTTCAACCAGCTTCAGTCCTTGAAGATTGCATCCAGCTTCTCATTGCTCCTCTCACATATTAGTGGGAGGACAAATCTGATAACCTCCATGGACACATGGATGTAACTAGGCTGTCACTGTAGGGGTGAATCTCCTCTGAATTGTCATGAGAAAGATTATAAATAAATCAAGGACAAATAAAGCTGATTGGAACCAAGGAAGATAACATGAGCTCTGGCTGAAAGACGAGGAGGAAGCATCTTAGGCCTAAAAGCTCAGACAGGAGCAACGGCAATACGCCTGCGTCCGCCTCCATCTGAGGACCCGGCTTTTGTGTGTCACATTTACCAAATAGCTGTGTATTTGTCCACCTTGTGGATCATCATATAATTAACACTTCTGAGAAAATGACGTTTTGTCATGTAAATGTATGTATTTCATTGCTGAAAAGTGGAAGTATTAGTCACTCAGTCCTGTCTGACTCTTTGCAACGCCATGGACTGTAGCCCACCAAGCTCCTCTGTCCATGGAATTCTCCAGGCAAGAATACTGGAATGAGTCATNATCATCATATAATTAACACTTCTGAGAAAATGACGTTTTGTCATGTAAATATATGTATTTCATTGCTGAAAAGTGGAAGTATTAGTCACTCAGTCCTGTCTGACTCTTTGCAACGCCATGGACTGTAGCCCACCAAGCTCCTCTGTCCATGGAATTCTCCAGGCAAGAATACTGGAATGAGTCATTCCCTTCTCTGGGGAACCTTCCTGACCCAGGGATTGAACTCGGGTCTCCTGCATTGCAGGCAGGTTCTTTAACATCTGAGCCACCAGGGAAGCCCCATTTCACTGCTCAATAGGAAAAAATAACCAGAGGATGGTTATTTCTGGCTTCATATACATTGGGGGCCATGATCTGAAATGACATCATTTTCTATTTAACTTAACTTTTAATTGGAGGATAATTACTTTACAATATTGTGATGGTTTCTGCCATACATCAATGTGAATCAGCTGTAGGTAAGGGAGGGGACATATGTATATCCAACAGTATGTTTTTTTAAAAGGTTGTACTCTGTTGGGGCAAAAGGTTTTGGGGGAAGAAAAACTGGCTTTAATTCTTAATTCTAGTTTTTACTTTATATATATATTTTTTATCATTTGCATTTTTTCTCTCTTTTTTTTTTTACAAGCCCTTGTGTTGAGGGTTGACTTTCAGTAGATCACAGTGAGGGAGCTCTTCTGTCACGTAGAAAATCCCCCCAAAATTCACTTTAAATCGCAGATTTTGTCTAAATTTCCCCAAGCTCTCAGCCCAGCGGTCCCTTTGTCTTGCATACTATCCTGACACACTCCATTAATCTACTAAACAGCAGAAGACTGTGCAAAAACAGACTCCTACCTTGCAGAGATCGTTGGGTCAATTCAGGTCAAAGTTTCGTTGGTGTTGGCCCAAAAGCTATTGGGAAAACTTGTAAAATGCAGAGCAGTTACAATGTGATCTTTAAAGCAGATTTCAAAGATGAAAGCAGAACAAGATCGGTTTCTGACCATAAAATGTTTTTCTTTTCCAATTGGCGCACAGATATCGTTCCGTGTTCTTCAAACGACAGCTGTATATGAAGCGATGGAAACTCATGTCTTAGAAAGACTTTGCAAATATTAGTGCACTCGATGGCAGTAAAGTGAAAGTCAACAGGACTTCCCTGGTGGCTCAGATGGTAAAGCGTCTGTCTACAATGCAGGAGACCTGGGTTCGAGCCCTGGGTTGGGAAGATCCCCTGGAGAAGGAAATGGCAATCCACTCCAGTACTATTGCCTGGAAAATCCCATGGACAGAGGAGCCTTGTAGGCTACAGTCTATGGGGCTGCAAAGAGTCGGACACGACTGAGCGACTTCACTTTTCGATGGCAGTAAGCTTCCTTGCGGTTGTTGCTGTTCAGTTGCTACACCTTTTCAGACTCTGCGACCCCATGGACTGTAGCCTGCCAGGCTCCTCTCTCCTCCACTATCTCCCGCACTTTGCTCAAACTCATGTCCATTGAGTCCACTGAAACCTCAAGTTTCCTTTGGGGTGTCATATAAGTAAGATTTTCTGATGTTTTTCCAAACAGGATAGTAAATAGAGTTATCTTTTGATCATATAAAATGGAGTTTCAGGCCACAGTCCCCTCAGTAAGGCATGTCACCCATGCGCTGCTCTAACGAAACAACACAAACTAAGTGGCTTGAGCAACAGAAATTTATTGTCTTCCAGCCTTGGACAGAGGTCAGAGGTCAAGGGTGGGGCAGGGCTGGTCCTCGGGAGGGCTGTGTGAGATGTGTCTGATGCCTCTCTCCTAGTTTCTGGGAGTTTCCTGGATATGGCAGCAGGACTTCAGCTGTTAGCTCCGTGTGTACATCTGTGTCCTAACCTCCTCTTTTCAAAAAAAGGCCAGTCAGATTAGGGCTCACCCTACTCTGGAGAAGGTAATGGCACCTACTCCAGTACTCTTGCCTGGAAAATCCCGTGGACGGAGGAGCCTGCAGGCTGCAGTCCATGGGGTCACTAAGAGTAGGGCATGACTGAGCTCCTTCACTTTCACTTTTCACTTTCATGCATTGGAGAACGAAATGGCAACCCACTCCAGTGTTCTTGCCTGGAGAATCCCAGGGATGGGGAAGCCTAGTAGGCTGCCATCTTTGGGGTCGCACAGAGTCTGACACAACTGAAGTGACTTAGTTGTGAAGTGACTTACCTTACTCTGGTAAGACCTCATTTTTAACTAATTATTAATACCTGTGCAAAGACCTCATGTCTAAATAAAGTCCCATGCTGAGATCCTAGGGATGAATTTGTGGGGACACAGCAGAACCCATCACACCCCACTGTGATGCTTGTGCAACTTAGGAGATGCCCAGCTCCAAGCTCTGCATCCTGGCCCATCCTCCTGTTTCTCTTCTGGGTGTCGCTGTGCCTCACTGCCATCCCCCTGCCCAGACCCCCACACTGGCACTGGGGCTGGACTGTCAGCTTTACCCCCAAAAGCACCTCCTAGTTCTCCTTTGACTCCAGCTCCCTGTGGAGCCCAGGCTGCCTGAGCCCTGGCTAGGGGTCTGACTCCAGGCGCCTCTTGTCCAGAAAGGGAATGTGTGAGCTCTCAGTGCCCTGCCATCCTGTTCTGCACACACAGGGAACAGCAAGCCTTAAACAAAGAGCCAGGGATGAGGACACAGAAATGCTACCGGGACAGCGCTTGTCTTGGAACATGATGTGGGGCATTAATGAGCCCCCTGTCCTAAGGGCTCTTTTGAGGTTGGGAAAGGCAGGGTTGAAAAGTCTAATATTTTGCTGAGATCACTTTTAATGCTTCATACCATCTAAGAAACAAAGTCGTGTCCAAAACACCCAACCTGTCAGAGAGCTTTGCCTGGAGCTGCAATCACACCAGTAATACTGCTGACAAAGGGAGCTGCAGGTGTTCAAGAGGGAAGCAGATGGGGTGCACCTGGAGATTTAAAAACCAATCTTTACAGTCCAAATGGGGAATAATCATTGACTAGAGGGTCTCAGTGGAATCTCTGGCTTTTTAAAAAAAATTTTTGTTAGGATCTCATGGACTTGGTCATTTACAGCTGTGAGATTTGGACCACAAAGAAGGTAGCGTGCCAAAGAATTGATGCTTTCAAAATGTGGTGCTGGAGAAGATTCTTGAGAGTTCCTTGGACAACAAGGAGATCCAATTAGTCAATCCTGAAGGGAATCAACCCTGAATATTCATTGGAAGGACTGGAGTTGAAGCTTTAATCCTTTAGCCACCCGATTCGAAGAACTGATTCATTGGAAAAGACCCTGATGCTGGAAAAGATTGAAGGCAGGAGAAGGGGTCAACAGAGGATGAGATGGTTGAATGGCATCATGGACGCAATGAACATGAGTTTGAGCAAACTCCAGGAGATAGTGAAGGACAGGGAAGCCTGGCATGCTACAGTCCGTGGTTTGCAATGAGTCAGACATGGCTTAGCAACTGAACAATAACAAGAGCGTAGACTTGGGCTGCAATGAAGACAAATCTGTTTACTCACTGTCTATAGCTGCTAGTGGCTAAATGTAGCATTTTTCTAGTAGCTGTTTTATAAGGTCTCCAGGTCAGCTATATGAGCTCTCTCCAAACATCTACCTCTGCTTCATGAAGGATTCAGGTCACTTTGGGCTACGTATGGAAGAGTACACTCTGAATGTGTGATAAAATTTTAGTATTCTTTCTACAGTTTCAGAAGCTATGGCCTTTCCTGATCTTGGTATATGATTTCTGAGGAAGAGTTTGCTTGAAATAAATCTCTAGATGCCCAGATAAAGAATGTAGCTAGTGAAATCTCAGCTCCTCAGTTGCTCCTAGAAATAGATCATTCTAGACAACCAAGCTGAAAGGTAATCTTTCTCCCTGGAACATTAAAATCTGAGTTGCATTTTTACTTTTTTTTCTGGAGGTGTGCCCTATGTTTTTTTTTTTTATCTTTCTTTTTATTTTTATAAAATTTTTATTGGGGTATAGTTGATTCAGATTGTGAATATATTAGATACCACTGAACTGTTCACTGTGAAAAAAAAAAAATCTCTAAATACAGATGAATATTTGCTGGAGAGGAAAGACAAAATTGTCCCTGATTGAAGACAATTAATTTTTATTTTTATAACACTTTTATTAGAGTAAGTTGATTTACAATGTTGTATTAGTTTCAGGTGTACAACAAAATGGTTATACATACACATATACCCCTTCTTTTTAAGTTTATATTCCCACGGAAGCCATTGCAGTGTTGGATAGAGTTCCCTGTGCTAGGGGGGCTTCCCAGATGACACTAGTGGTGGAGAACCTACCTGCCAATGCAGGAAGTGTAAGAGACACAGGTCTGACCCCTGGTTTGCGAAGATCCCCTGGAGGAGGGCATGGAAACCCACCCCAGTATTCTTGCCTGGAAAGTTCCCATGGACAGAGCAGCTTGGCAGGCTATAGTTCATGGGGTCACAAAGGTTTGGACATGACTAAAGCAACTCAGCACGCATGCACGTTTAATTAAATATATCAGTGTTCCATGGTCTTCCATAATTACATCATGACCTCAGACATGCAGTCAATCCACTTGCTAGTTTAATAGTTGTCTGGCTATCCAGGGAGATCCATGCTCTTTTTGGAGCTCTTCCTCATGGGTTATACTCTGAGGGTCNCACGTTTAATTAAATATATCAGTGTTCCATGGTCTTCCATAATTACATCATGACCTCAGACATGCAGTCAATCCACTTGCTAGTTTAATAGTTGTCTGGCTATCCAGGGAGATCCATGCTCTTTTTGGAGCTCTTCCTCATGGGTTATACTCTGAGGGTCTGTATAAGGAGTGTCTGTGCTCCCCCCAACTCACTACTTGAAGCCCCAGTCTCTCGTGGGATGGTATTTGAAGATGGAGTTTTTGGGAGGTGATTAAGGTTAAATGAGTTGAGAAGAGGGCCTTCATCTGGGGTTGGTGCCTGATCAGAAGAGACACCAGAGACCTTTCTCCATCTCTGCTGAGAGAGGACGTGTCAAGAAGGTGGCTACTTGCAGCTAGGAAGAGGGTCCACACCAGAACCCCATCCTTCTGGCACCTTAATCTCAGATTTGTAGCCTCCAGAACTGTGAGAAGATAAATGCCGGTTGTTTAAACCTCCCTGGTCCATGGTATGTTGTCATGGCAGCCTGAATTGACTGAGGTAGACTATAGCATAGTGTTCTGATGTAAGGAATAGGTGTGACCCAACCTGAGCCAGTTGGACACATCAGCCCTAGAAGTGGGTCTTGAGCAGAGGGAAGAAAATGAGAATAGTTGGAGTTCATTCACTTGAGACGGAGCCTCCCTGACCAGACACCTCTTGCTGAGGGTCTCTTGAAGCTGTCCATTTTCTTATCTGAGTCTCCAGTCACCTGCTGACACTGTGCACTCTTGATGTTTTTCTGATAAATCCTCCTATTTAATCTAGACAGAGTTGGGGTATGTTGCTTATTTATTGTAGTGTGGTTTTTCCAGTAGTCATGTACAGATGTGAGAGTTGGACCATAAAGAAGGCTGAATGCCAAAGAATTGATGGTTTTGAATTGTGGTGCTGGAGAAAACTCTTGAGAGTCCCTTGGACAGCAAGGCAATCAAGCTGCTCAATCCTAAAAGAATCAGTCCTGAATATTCACTGGACTGACGCTGAGGCTGAAGTGCCAACACTTTGCCCACCTGATGGAAAAGACCCTGATGCTGGAGGAGAAATGGGCTGCAGGGGATGAGACAGTTTGTAGCATCACTGACTCAATGGACATGAATTTGTGCAAACTCCGGGTGGTAGTGAAGGACAGGGGAGCCTGGGGCACTGCAGTCCATCTGGTTGCAAAGAGTTGGATAGGACTTTATGACTGAACAAAAACAAGAGTCTGTTGCTTGTGGAAATCCCAGTATTTACCAGATCTGTCAGTTAATGTAAAAGGTCTACATATCTTACTGGTTCTCTTTTTATAGGATATTATAGCTTTATTTTTATGGTTACCATTGGGTAATAAATTTCTGAAATGAAGTTGATAATTTCTGAATGTGTGATAAAATTTTAGTATTCTTTCTACAGTTTCAGAAGCTATGGCCTTTCCTGATCTTGGTATATGATTTCTGAGGAAGGGTTTGCTTGAAATAAATCTCTAGATGCCCAGATAAAGAATGTAGCTAGTGAAATCTCAGCTCCTCAGTTGCTCCTGGAAATAGATCATTCTAGACAACCAAGCTGAAAGGTAATCTTTCTCCCTGGAACATTAAAATCTGAGTTGCATTTTTACTTTTTTTTCTGGAGGCGTGCCCTATGTTTTTTTTTTATCTTTCTATTTTTATAAAATTTTTATTGGAGTATAGTTGATTTAAATTGTGAATATATTAGTGTGGAGTCGCTCAGTTGTGTCCGACTGTTTGCGGCCCCATAGACTGTAGCCTACAAGGCTCCTCTGTCCATGGGATTTTCCAGGCAATACTACTGGAGTGGATTGCCATTTCCTTCTCCAGGGGATCTTCCCAACCCAGGGCTCTAACCCAGGTCTCCTGCATTGTAGACAGACGCTTTATCATCTGAGCCACCAGGGAAGTCCTGTGAATATATTAAATACCACTGAATTGTTCACTGTGAAAAAAAAATCTCTAAATACAGATGAATATTTGCTGGAGAGGAAAGACAAAATTGTCCCTGATTGAAGACAATTAATTTTTATTTTTATAACACTTTTATTAGAGTAAGTTGATTTACAATGTTGCATTAGTTTCAGGTGTACAACAAAATCATTATATGTACACATATACCCCTTCTTTTTAAGTTTATATTCTCACGGAAACCACTGCAGTGTTGGATAGAGTTCCCTGTGCTAGGGGGGCTTCCCAGATGACACTAGTGGTGGAGAACCTGCCTGCCAATGCAGGAAGTGTAAGAGACACAGGTCTGACCCCTGGTTTGGGAAGATTCCCTGGAGGAGGGCGTGGAAACCCACTCCAGTATTCTTGCCTGGAAAGTTCTCATGGACAGAGCAGCTTGGCAGGCTATAGTTCATGGGATCACAAAGGTTTGGACATGACTAAAGCAACTCAGCATGCATGCACGTTTAATTAAATATATCAGTGTTCCGTGGTCTTCCATAATTACATCATGACCTCAGACATGCAGTCAATCCACTTGCTAGTTTAATAGTTGTCTGGCTATCCAGGGAGATCCATGCTCTTTTTGGAGCTCTTCCTCATGGGTTATACTCTGAGGGTCTGTATAAGGAGTGTCTGCACTCCCCCCAACTCACTACTTGAAGCCCCAGTCTCTCGTGGGATGGTATTTGAAGATGGAGCTTTTGGGAGGTGATTAAGGTTAAATGAGTTGAGAAGGGGGCCTTCATCTGGGGTTGGTGCCTGATCAGAAGAGACACCAGAGAGCTTTCTCCATCTTTGCTGAGAGAGGACGTGTCAAGAAGGTGGCTACCTGCAGCCAGGAAGAGGGTCCACACCAGAACCCCATCCTTCTGGCACCTTAATCTCAGACTTGCAGCCTCCAGAACTGTGAGAAGATAAATGCCAGTTGTTTAAGCCTCCCTGGTCCATGGTATGTTGTCATGGCAGCCTTAATTGACTGATGTAGACTATAGCATAGTGTTGTGATGTAAGGAATGGGTGTGACCCAACCTGAGCCAGTTGGACACATCAACCCTAGAAGTGGATCTTGAGCAGAGGGAAGAAAATGAGAATAGTTGGAGTTCATTCACTTGAGACGGAGCCTCCCTGACCAGACACCTCTTGCTGAGGGTCTCTTGAAGCTGTCCATTTTCTTATCTGAGTCTCCAGTCACCTGCTGACACTGTGCACTCTTGATGTTTTTCTGATAAATCCTCCTATTTAATCTAGACAGAGTTGGGGTATGTTGCTTATTTATTGTAGTGTGGTTTTTCCAGTAGTCATGTACAGATGTGAGAGTTGGACCATAAAGAAGGCTGAATGCCAAAGAATTGATGGTTTTGAATTGTGGTGCTGGAGAAAACTCTTGAGAGTCCCTTGGACAGCAAGGCAATCAAGCTGCTCAATCCTAAAAGAATCAGTCCTGAATATTCACTGGACTGACGCTGAGGCTGAAGTGCCAACACTTTGCCCACCTGATGGAAAAGACCCTGATGCTGGAGGAGAAATGGGCTGCAGGGGATGAGACAGTTTGTAGCATCACTGACTCAATGGACATGAATTTGTGCAAACTCCGGGTGGTAGTGAAGGACAGGGGAGCCTGGGGCGCTGCAGTCCATCGGGTTGCAAAGAGTTGGATAGGACTTTATGACTGAACAAAAACAAGAGTCAGTTGCTTGTGGAAATCCCAATATTTACCAGATCTGTCAGTTAATGTAAAAGGTCTACATATCTTACTGGTTCTCTTTATATAGGATATTATAGCTTTATTTTTATGGTTACCATTGGGTAATAAATTTCTGAAATGAAGTTGATAATTAGATGACTTTTGACCTGTTTGATTATATTTTGATGGAGTAACCCAATGATAACACTAAAATTTTATTCATACAGTGATATTTGAATAAATCATCAGAGCCCATTTTTCCCTGTGTTGAACTTCTCATTATATGTAGGAGAGGGACCTGGGGAATGGTAGGAAAGAGAAATGGTATGTTCAATAAATAAGCTTAGGCATAAGTTAGTGTTGATAAGCATTGGATGCTTTCAGCTTTGTTATAGAATATAAAACTACTAATAACTTGCATAAATGAGTAAAAAAAACTACAAATTACTTTATGGATAGGAAATTCTGAAAGACTTATGGTATTGACTTTTATTGACATTATGTAATGGGAAAGAGCGAAGTGATTTAAGATGAAAATTGATTTACAGATATGTTCATCATGGTCTTTTATTTCCATGGAGAAAGGCTATTGATGTATTACTTATATTTTAATGTCCACAAGCCCTAGTGAGCGTTAAACTTTCACATGATACAAAAAAGAATTGTGAAAAATTGAATTTTAAGCCAGGAGTGGTTGATATTTCAGTCCCAAACCTCAGCTGAGTCAAGACTTGTAGAGGTGTTTAGAACAAAATAGATGTCTATTCAATTAATTAACTCAACAAATAATCATCGAGCCAACTCTGATCCTGCTGCTGTGGTGTCTGCTGGGCATAGAGTGTGCAAGATGCCCTTTGCAGCAAAAAGTTATAGTCAAAAGGAAGGCATGAAAGCGCACAAACAAGGGCAGTAAGTCATCGGGACCAAGACAAACTCATTTAGAGCAATGAAGCCTAAAGGAGAGGCTGCTCAAAATTTTTTTTTTTACCCCTGGGGGCATGCATTGGGTCTTTTGTCCTTTGAGCACTAAGACTTCTCTAGCTCCCAGGCTTCTCTTGTTGTGGGGCTCAGGCTCCAGAATGCACAGCTTCAGTAGCTGTGGCTTAGCTGCTTCACAGCATGTGGGATCTTACCTCCCCTACCAGGGATCCAGGGACTTCCCCTGGTGGCACAGCAGTAAAGAATCTGGCTGCAATGCAGGAGATGGGGGTTCAACACCTGAGTCAGAGAGATCCCCTGGAGGAGGAAATGGCAACTGACTCCAGTACTCTTGCTCGGGAAATCCCACAGACAAAAGAGCCTGGTGGGCTACAGTCCATGGGCTCCCCAGAGAGTCAGACATAACTGAACAACAACAGTCAGGGGCTGAACTGGCATCCCCTGCACTGGGAGATGGATTCTCAACCACTGGTCCACGAGGGAAGTCCCTGCTCAGGCTTTCAATTGATTGGAAGTGAGAAAGGGTCCAGGAATGAAGTGTTGTGTGTGTGTGTGTCTGTGTCTGTATGTCTGTGTGTGATAATTCTGGGACAGTCAAAATGTAAGGAAAGTTCATAAGATAAAGTAGAGCCAGGGCTTCTTTATGCAGCTCTTGGGGTTCTCACAGCAGGTATGCTGGAGTAGTTTGTCATTCCCTTCTCCAACCTGCTCGTTGGAAAAGGCCCTGATGCTGAGAAAGATTAAAGGCAAAAGGAAAAGATGGTGACAGAGGATGAGATAGTTGGATGGTATCACCGATGCAATGAATATGAACTTGGGCAAACTCCAGAAGCTGGTGAGGGATAGGGAAGCCCGCGGTGCTGCAGAGTCATGGCGTTGTAAAGAGTGAGACACAACTTAATAACTGAACAACAGCAGCAAAGGCAGGGTGGGTTGATAAATGCAAGAAGCTCAGTATGATCCAAATATTGGTGTGAGAAGAGATGCAGAGAGGACCAAGGCTGGAAAGGAAGGTCAGGTCAGACGTTGGCAGGGCTTTTGAGCAAGGGTAGGCACGTTGAAATCGATCCACCAGGTACACAGGAATCATGAACATATTTAAGTGGTGGATTGAAGCAATCAGATTTATGTTTTATCTTTTTGGTAGATGCATTCTCCTGCATGCTCATTTGCTCAGTTCTCTCTGACTCTTCATGACTCCTTGGAATGTAGCCAGCCAGGCTCCTGCTACCCTGGGATTTTCCCAGCAAGAATGCTGGAGTGAGTTGCTAGTTCCTTCTGCAGGGGACCTTTCCCAGCCAGAGATCAACCTGTGTCTCCCATGTCTCCTGCATTGTAGGTGGATTCTTAATCTCTGAGCCACCAGGGAAGCCCTGTTGGTAGATGAGAAGAGCCAGATGAAAGAAAGGAAAAAGTAGACTCCGGAAGACCCACTGAGAGATGGCTCTGGGGATTGGTGGGGAAACAACACGAACTTGAGTGATAGCAATGGCAGAGGAGGGATATGGCAGGGCTGTTAATGAGAAAAGTGTGACCAGACTTGACTCCTGATTTGAGCTGAATTGGAAATAGTTATGTAAGAAAGGGAAGGACTAAGATGACCATCAAGGCTAGGTCTCAGGTAGACAGTGAAAATTCATAACACAGAGGAGAAAAAGCAAGACTAGGAATGTTGAACTTGAGATGCTTAGAGGACATTCACATATATGACCAGGAAGCAACTGGACATTGAAGTCAGGAGCCCAGTCCGATCTCTGGCTTAGACATGCCCTTTGGGAAGTTGCCAGCATGAAGGCAGAGTTAAAAGGATAAAGTGAATGTGATCATCTAGGGAGACACAGTGGGATGAAGAGAGACCACCATTCGTGGGTGGGCAGGAGGAGACCAGGGCACAAAGAAGATGGAAGAAGGAAGTCAAGGAGGACCCTGGGGAGGGTGTGTCCTGAGACCAAGGGGAGAGTGGCTTCAGGAGGGAAGGCGCAATTGGAAGCCACAAGTGCCCCGGAGAGGGTCTTGTGAATTTCCATAGCATCGTAAGTTGTTTGGGAAAAGGATAAGTGAGGTAAGACTTCGAGAGTCTCTTGGACTGCAAGGAGACCACGCCAGTCAATCCTAGAGGAAATCAACCCTGAATATTCACTGGAAGGACTGTTGCTGAAGCTGAAGCTCCAATACCTTGGTCACCTGATGTGAAAAGTTGACTTACTGGAAAAGACCCTGATGCCGGGGAAGGATTGAAGGTAGGAGAAGAAGGGGATGACAGAGGATGAGATGTTTGGACGGCATCACCGACTCAATGGACATGAGTTTGAGCAAGCTCCGGGAGAGGGTGAAGGACAGGGAAGCCTGGGGTGCTGCAGTCCTTGGGGTTTCAAAGAGTCTGATGTGACTTAGCAACTGAGCAACAAAAAATGAGAGAATTAGACTAGGATGCTAGTCTTCGGATCAATTACTGTAAAGAGAAGTGATATTCTGGTCCCATCTCTGAATAGCAAAATGTGCCCTTGCTGCAGTGGTATATCCTTCCCTTCTCAACTCCTGTGCTGTCAGGATACAACTGAGCGTCTGACTGACACGTGTTCTTTCCCCCCATCACGTGATTTCCCAGCCTCAGCACCACTGACACTTTAGACCTGCTGAGTCTTTGTTGTGGAGGTGTCCTGTGCATTGCAGCAGGCTTAGCAGCATCCCTGGTCTTTACCCACCAGGTGCCAGTTCCTCCCTCCCTCTCTCCAAGTTGTGACACCCAACAATATTTCGAGGCAATGCCCAGTGTCCCCTGGGGAATAAACTGGCCTGGAGGAGAGCCATGACTCCAGATGCATAGCAAGATAGATCAAGCTGCACCTTCTGAAATGTTTGCCAGGATAGGAGCACAGAACATGGAAATAGATTTTAGATGAAAACTGTCTCAGCCATAAAGTTGTCTCAGAAAAGATACGTGTGGTGAGGGAAGCCAGATATCCAAGTAATACAGACCTCAACTGTTAGAGTTAAACAGATACGTTCTTATTTTTTCCTGAAGCAGTAAACAAATTGTCTCTAGAAGGAGGAGGAAAAAAAGTAAAATTCAGTAATAAAGAGGATGTGCACGCAGTCCACATGCCCTTGTATATTCAGCATGGGGCACTCAGGCCAGTAACCGTTTGTTTGAGGCCACTGGTGAGCAGGACCCATCTATTGTTTAGGTAACAGTCCTTACAGATCTTCAGTGGTTTATGAAAATACCAACCCAGGGTCACGTCATCCGTTCTCTACCTCTGTTTAGCTCAAAGCAAACAGTGTGGTGTTCTTAGTTCTTGAGGCAGACACAAAATTTTCCCCTATTCATTTGGTTTGGTTTATGCTTTCCAGAATTTGGGCAATATTCACACTCATTAGCAGGTTCATTTTTCCCCTGCTTAAGTTCATAAACCGATGGACTGCATAAATCCACTAGTGAGGGTTTTCTTCTCCCGCTGAATATGCAATTGTGACTCCCTCTGGTTTCGGGGTGGGGAAGGCAATGGCACCCCACCCCAGTACTCTTGCCTGGAAAATCCAATGGACAGAGGAGCCTGGTGGGCTGCAGTCCATGGGGTCGCTAACAGTCGGACAGACTGAGCGACTTCACTTTCACTTTTCTCTTTCATGCATTGGAGAAGGAAATGGCAACCCACTCCAGTATTCTTGCCTGGAGAATCCCAGGGACGGGGGAGCCTGGTGGGCTGCCGTCTATGGGGTCACACAGAGTCGGACACGACTAAAGTGACTTAGCAGCAGCANTCTTTCATGCGTTGGAGAAGGAAATGGCAACCCACTCCAGTATTCTTGCCTGGAGAATCCCAGGGACGGGGGAGCCTGGTGGGCTGCCGTCTATGGGGTCACACAGAGTCGGACACGACTGAAGTGACTTAGCAGCAGCAGCAGCAGCAGCAGCTGGTTTCGGGGAATGGTCCTAATTCATCAGTTCCTTCATTCAGTCAATCAACAAACAAACATGGCATGCTTGCGAGATGTGAAACACTCCACCACTCACTGTGGAGAATGAATGGAGCTACAGATAGGATGGAGGCCCTTTATTTTTGCTCAACTTGAGGAGGGAGGCAATAAAAAAGTAACATAAACGTATAAGAGAGCAGGAGCCTGGAGGGTCACAGTCCATGGGATCAGAAAGAGCTGAACATGACTGAGTGACTAACACACACACACAGATATCCAAATGGAAAGGCGAAATAGATACAAATTATAGGGTACAGAACAGAGTAATGTGATTATAATCAGGATGGAGTGAGATCGGGGTCTGGTTTAGGTAAGATGGTTGGGGAAGGCAAACCTGAGGAGACAGTATTTGGTCTACTGCCTATAGGATGAGATAAAACCAAGAATTTCAGGAGCTAGAGGAAGACAGAGAATCCTTCCAAGAACAGGAAAGACCACAGTCTGGTGAGCCAGGGGCTGAATGGTGGGAAAGAAGGTTGGAGAGAAGAGGGAGGGGCAGATCATAAAGACCTCTTTGCATTTGAATGTTGGTCTCAAAATTTCCCTCAGAAAGGGAATACAGTGAAAGCTTAAGCTGGAGATTGAAGAAGGCTGTGTACCTAAGGTTTTAGAATGTTATTTTGCCTGCTGTGTAGGAACTGAATTGGAAAAGTAAGAGCAGGAACAGAAAGAATAGGAGGAGGCCATTGGATCTGTGATAAAGGATGGTGGGGGGCTGAGGGTGGTGGGAGTGGAGAGAGAGGTGTGAACTGACCTGAGTTGTGTGTTGGGTGCAGGACAGATGGGATGTGTTTAGCAGAACAACAGCCTCTTGAAGATGTCCATGTCTAATTCCAAAATCTGTGATTATGTTACCTTCTGTGGAAGAAGGACCAAGGGCCTTTTGAACTTTTGATGCTTTTGAACTGTGGTGTTGGAGAAGACTCTTGAGAGTCCCTTGGACTACAAGGAGATCCAACCAGTCCATCCTAAAGGAAATAAGTCCTGAGTATTCACTGGAAGGACTGATGTTGAAGGTGGAACTCCAATACTTTGGCCACCTGATGTGAAGAACTGACTCTTTGGAAAAGACCCTGATGCTGGGAAAGATTGAAGGCAGGAGGAGAAGGGGATGACAGACAATGAGATGGTTGGATTGCATCACTGACTCAAAGGACATGAGCTTGAGTAAACTCTGGAGGTTGGTGATGAACAGGGAGGCCTGGCGTGCTGCAGTCCATGAGGTCACAAAGAGTCGGACACAAATGAGTGATTGAACTGAAAGTGAACTGATGGAAGAAGGACTTTGGAGATGTAAGAATATAAATCTTGAGATGGGAAGATTATCTTGGGTTACCTGAGTGGGATGATCTAATGGAACCTTAAAAGCAGAAGAGACTCTTTCCTAGCTGAAACAGAGAGACACAATGGAAGAGACTGAAAACGTGCAAGGGATTCAACCCATCAACACTGGCTCTGAAGATGGAGAAAGGGGACAGAGAGCCAAGATGTGTAGGGGGCTTCTAGAAACTGGGGAAGCCTGGAGCTGGTAGCCAACAAGGAAAAGGGCTCTCAGTCTAACAACTGCAAGGAAGACAATTCTGCCAGTAGCCTGAATTAGCAAGGAAGTGGGCCCACCCCTAGGGCCTCTGGGTTTCCCCAGGGGCTCGGCAGTAACCCATTCCAGTACTCTTGCCTGAGGAATCCCATGGACAGAGGACCCTGTGAGCTACAGTCCATAGGATGGCAAATAGCTGGGCATGACTGAAGCGACTTAGCATGCGTGCATGAACTGCAGTCTCCAGTAAGGCCATAATTCTGCTGACACCTTGATTTTAGCCCAAGGAGATTCATGCCAGACTCGTGGCTTTTAAGACTGTTAAGGTGATAAATTTGTATTGTATAAGCCACAAGACTGTGGGAATTGATTAGAGCAGCAATAAGAAAATAACACATAGAGCCTCATGGCTGGTTGAATGTGGAGGGTGGGAGGACACAGAGGGCCCACCTAGGTTTTCATCTTGATCACCCAGTGGGCAACAACATCATATAATGAGGTGCAGAAAACTCATGGAAAAACAGATCATGGAGGGTGGAAACCAGACTTCTGTTTTGGTCACTGATGTTTTAGAAGCCTGTAAGATATTTAAATGGAGGTACTAAATGGGAGATCAATTATATAAGTCTGGGGTTCAGAGAAGAAGTCTGAACTTATGGTACATTTTTGGACTAGAAAGAACACAGGTGTTATTTACAAATGTGAGACTAACCAAGCAGACCTAAGTGGGGAGTGTAGGTGGAGAAGCAGGACTAAAGTCCATTCACAGACATTGTAATAGGCAGAGGTTGTGGAGGACAGTGAAGAAGAGAGCAATGGTGACCAAAAAGGAGTCCACAGTGGTGGGGAGAAGGGTAGGAGGGGCAGTATGAGAAACTCAAGGGAGGCGTGTGTCCTGTAAAGGAGGAAGGGACTGTGCCTAAGGCTGCAAAGGTCTTGTGACGATGGCTGAAGAGGTCTGATGGGGTGATGACATAGAAATGCCACTGAATTCGCCACTGGTCATGGTCCTTGACAAGATCACATGAGTAGAGCAATGAGAACAGAGGACAGATGGGACTATAAGGAAGAGATGGCAGGAGGTGGGGTGGTTAGGTGCCTAAATTCAGACAGTGGGTCTAACAACCTGTTTTGCAGGAAACAGGAGCAAAAAGTGAAGAGGCTTTGGCCAGAGTTGACTAAGAGGTCAAGAAAAGTCTTTTAAAGATAGATCAGGTTTGTGTACTGACATGAATAATCTGGTATGGAGGAATAAGTGTATCTGGGTGGGAGAGAGAGAGAGGGAGAGAGAGGAAGAGTGAAGAGTAGAATATCTGAGAAAAGAACAAGAGACAGGACCCAGAAGACAAGCAGAGGAATTTACCAGTTCTGTTCACTGTACCAGGAAAGAAGGGGAGATTGATAGAGATGCTGGTAGGTCTATAGATTTGTTGGTGGGAGGATGAAAAAGAATGAAAACTTCAGGCAGCATCCTAGCCTGGACTTTCTACATGAGTATTCCCTTAAAAGCAATTTGGGGGTCATAATTCAGTGTGACTCATATTTCAGCTATGAGGAAGGAGGACACTGAGTCACTTTGATCCCAGTGACATTTTTATGATTGTGCTAGATACATTTATGACATCTGTAAGAAAAAAGTCTACAATGCTGAGCAAAATAATGCCTTTGGGAAGGCACATTAATGGGCAAAAATAACTGCCAGACTTGCCTCTCTTACTTCTTCAGACCTCGTGATTCTTTTAGTCATTTTATTGTCGAGCATCTGAAAGGTTGACCAGCAAGCCCTTGTCAAGACTTCGCGCTGCCATCCAGCTGTGGTAATGGTGTCCTTTTGAGAAAAACCATTTGTCTTCGCAGGTGAACTTGGAACCAGAGATGGTCTCTATTAAAGTGACATTATAGTGTCATGATGGCTAAGATCCTGGAGGCATCTTTTTCCTGAGTTATCTGGACTATTAGTTCATGCACGGGTTTTTAGGACTCAACAAGGAGAAAGGAAATATTAGAATTTTTATGGTATCAACTTTTATCTTATTCTCTGAAAAATTTTTGTTTATGACAGTGTATACAGAATATTGTGTGTTTCTGTGCTCTGCCGTGCCCAACTCTTTGCTACCCTTTGGACTGTAGACTGCCAGGCTCCTCTGTCCACAGAATTTTCCAGACAAGAATACTGGAGTGGGTTGCCATTTCCTACTCCAGGGGATCTTCCTAACCCAGGAATCAAACCTGTGTTTCTTGTGTCTCCTACATGGGAAGGTGGATTGTTTACTACTAGCATCACCTGGGTAATACAGTAATATATGCAAACCATTTACAGCTTAATAAGACTCCATAGGATAGTGACTGTGTTCAAAACCTGTATCCCAAGAGAGGAAAGTGGTCAAAGTCATTTGTGGACCACCACTCTGAATACCTGAGCCACTGACTAAAGTATTTTTGTACTCATCATCTCCTTCTCCTCCTCCTCCTTCTTTCAAAAAGACCCCCTGGTCCCATAGCACGATGTGATGGGTTGCTTTGAATGGTTTTGCAGCCTGGCAGGAACTTACCCTCCACACAAGGATAAGCAAGATCTGGGCCTTGTCTCCTCTTGATGAAGAGAATTTATCTGTGAGAGCTGAGTGGCGAGGGAGACCAGGACAGATGGCTGAGGGCCTTCCCAGGTTGACCAGATGTCAAGGCGTCAAGGCTATGAAGCCTTCATTTTGATTCTACGCCATCAGGAAGGCAGCAGAACAGTCTGGCTACAGCAGGAGTTATTCCATTTACAGCTTAATAAGACTCCATAGGATAGTGACTGTGTTCAAAACCTGTATCCCAAGAGAGGAAAGTGGTCAAAGTCATTTGTGGACCACCACTCTGAATACCTGAGCCACTGACTAAAGTATTTTTGTACTCATCATCTCCTTCTCCTCCTCCTCCTTCTTTCAAAAAGACCCCCTGGTCCCATAGCACGATGTGATGGGTTGCTTTGAATGGTTTTGCAGCCTGGCAGGAACTTACCCTCCACACAAGGATAAGCAAGATCTGGGCCTTGTCTCCTCTTGATGAAGAGAATTTATCTGTGAGAGCTGAGTGGCGAGGGAGACCAGGACAGATGGCTGAGGGCCTTCCCAGGTTGACCAGATGTCAAGGCGTCAAGGCTATGAAGCCTTCATTTTGATTCTACGCCATCAGGAAGGCAGCAGAACAGTCTGGCTACAGCAGGAGTTATGAGCCCAGGGTGCTGTCCACCCAGTGTATTCTCCCTCAGGGGGTGGGTTCTGCCTCTCAACCACAGAACCCCAGGGAGTCACTGTGAGCACTGCTGAGAAAGTTCTGCGCTAGAAGACCCTTCCTCAGCCATGGACTTCTTGTTCCTGCTCATGCGTCTATCAATGCGGACTCTCTTCTGCCCAATGCACTGAAGTTGTGTGTGTCTCTGCTCTGCCTGGCTGTCCAGCACTGCCAACAACTTGTGAGCCCTGATCTCCACATCCCCAGCATGACCTCTGGGTCCCCAGCACGACCTCTGGGTCCCCAGCACATTACCATCCCATGTCCTGTTCCCCAGATCCTCACTGCCCACTGCTGACCTGGACACACTCAGGCACACACTGCCCTACCTGCACACCTAGTCTTAGTTCTCAGCACATGGCTGCAGCCTTCCCTGCAGCCCAACCCCCTTAGGTTTTTGTAAGGATTTTTCACAGGCTCTTCCTTCCTGCTGACTCTGGTCCCCATCTCTACTTTCCTTTCCAGCCTTGCTTCAAACTTTCTTCTGCAAAGAGAGTCCTCAGTTCAGTTCAGTTCAGTTGCTCAGTCATGTCCATCTCTTTGCAACCCCATGAATTGCAACACGCCAGGCCTCCCTGTCCATCACCAACTCCCAGAGTTCACCTCAACTCATGTCCATCGAGTCGGTGATGCCATCCAGCCATCTCATCTTCTGTCATCCCCTTCTCCTCCTGCCCCCAATCCCTCCCAGCATCAGAGTCTTTTCCAATGAGTCAACTCTTCACATGAGGTGGCCAAAGTATTGGAGTTTCAGCCTCAGCATCAGTCCTTCCAATGAATACCCAGGACTGATCTCCTTTAGAATGGACTGGTTGGATCTCCTTGCAGTCCAAGGGACTCTCAAGAGTCTTCTCCAGCACCACAGTTCAAAAGCATCAATTCTTCGGTGCTCAGTTTTCTTCACAGTCCAAATCTCACATCCATACCTGACTACTGGAAAAACCATAGCCTTGACTAGACAGACTTTTGTTGGCAAAGTAATATCTCTGCTTTTCAATATGCTATCTAGGTTGGTCATAACTTTCCTTCCAAGGAGTAAGCGTCTTTTAATTTCATGGCTGCAATCACCATCTGCAGTGATTTTGGAGCCCCCCAAAATAAAGTCAGCCACTTTTTCCACTGTTTCCCCATCTATTTCCGATGAAGTGATGGGACCAGATGCCATGATCTTAGTTTTCTGAATGTTGAGCTTTAAGCCAACTTTTTCAGTCTCCTCTTTCACTTTCATCAAGAGGCTTTTTAGTTCCTTTTCACTTTCTGCCATAAGGGTGGTGTCATCTGCATATCTGAGGTTATTGACATTTCTCCCGGCAATCTTGATTCCAGCTTGTGCTTCTTCCGGCCCAGCCCTAGTAGTTACTTTATCTGGTAGCCTCTTAGCCATCAAATAAGGGCTTCCTTGTGGCTCAGACGGTAAAAAACCTGCCTGCAATGCAGGAAATCTGGGTTCGGTCCCTGGGTGAGGAAGATCCCCTGGAAAAGGGAATGGTCACCCACTCCAACATTCTTGCCTGGAGAGTTCCACGGACAGAGGAGCCTAGCAGTCTACAGTCCACAGGATGGCAAACAGTCAAAAACTACTGAGTGACTGACACTTTCACTTTAGCATTAACTATTATAGAGGGCCTTCTCTGACTTTTAATTTGTGGTTCCTTCTTTATTCTTTTTAAATTAAGACATAATCAATATACAACATTATATTAGTTTCAGATGTACAATGCAATCATCTAACATTTGTACATATTGTAAAATGATCATCACATTAAGTCCAGTTAACATCTGTTAACACCAGACATTGTTGAAACTTATTTTCTTATGATGAGAACCTTTAATGTATTAAAATTTATTTTTCTTTTCACATTCAGAAATCTATGGCAAACTTTAAGTTGAAATGTGACTATTTAACAACCCTACACACACACACACCCCACACACACATGGTGGTCATGGGACAGTAAAGCAATGGATTTTCATCATTGTCATTTTGTGTGGTGACTCTCTTCCAAGAGTCTCACCTGACAGGTTTGGATCATAGAGGACCTTCCACAGAGAATGGAGGATGCCCTGGCTGCTTCTGAGTTGAGTCCTGAAGGACTGGCTCACAGAGGAAAGAGGGGAAGTTTGAGGGACGCCCTGCTAGAGAGGGAGAAGGCATCCCCACCCCTCCCCTCCTGGAGGATGATGGGGAAGATGATGGACTTAGAGGGAGAGGCCACTTCCCTTCCAGGCCAAAGTCCCAGGAAGGAGTGAACGATGCAGGGAGAGAGCTGGAAGGATGCTTGGACGGCCTCCTAAGGGATGGAACCAGCATCTGGGACTGGAAAGGGATCTGGCAGCTCTGCTCCTGGTACCCTGACTTGTATAGGGAGAGAGAGCAGAAGGCTGTGGGTCAGCAGAGGCTGGGGACCAGATAATGAAGCTGGAGGAGGTTCACACTTGGCAAGCAGCACAAATGACGAGGGCCACCAACATGACCAGTCAGTCCTGGCACAGGTGAAGCTGAGACCAGTGCCCTTCGTTCCAGTGACTGGATCAGACCAGCCTACCAAGAGGTAGTGGAATCATGGGATGCAAGTCTGAAAAACTGAGTCCTAACCTAAAGGACTGGGAGCCATCTTGCCCATTTCAAGTGGAAAACACTGGGCTCCCGATGGGCAAGTTTAAAGCTCAAGTCCTGGTGTCTCTGTCCTTAGCTTTTAAGGAGAATTATAACAATTGTGAAAGGAAAGATGGTTCACAGGTCTACACAGTGTTCCGGCGACAGTGATGACCCTGCCGTATTATGACTGTGTGTAAGTGTATACAAGTCTGCAGTGCACCATTCTGTACTGACTGATTGGCCCAGACGTAGCTTCTCTGCACAGGCTGCCCAGAGGCAGGTGAGTCGGCGTGCATGGCTGTGTGCCTGAGGGAGACAGTGCATGTTTCCAGGGCCTTGTGTTCTTGGGTCCCTAGCAAGGCCATTTGTGAAACGAAGTCATCAATATCCCACCCATCCGAACCCAAGGGGCTATATACCCCATGATTTTTTTAACAGTAATGATTAGTAGTCACTGTGTGTTTCTTCTGTGCCAGGCTTTGCTCTGCATTCCTGCTCAGAACAAAACTTTGGTGGGTCTTCTCTTACTGAACTTATCTGACAGGTAAGGATATGGGGGCCTAAGTATTTATGATTTGCTGACAGCTAGTAAGTGGGAGAGTGGAGAAGGCAATGGCACCCCACTCTAGTACTCTTGCCTGGAAAATCCCATGGATGGAGGAGCCTGGAAGGCTGCAGTCGCTGAGCATCGGACACGANTATCTGACAGGTAAGGATATGGGGGCCTAAGTATTTATGATTTGCTGACAGCTAGTAAGTGGGAGAGTGGAGAAGGCAATGGCACCCCACTCTAGTACTCTTGCCTGGAAAATCCCATGGATGGAGGAGCCTGGAAGGCTGCAGTCGCTGAGCATCGGACACGACTGAGCGACTTGACTTTCACTTTTCACTTTCATGCATTGGAGAAGGAAATGGCAACCCACTCCAGTGTTCTTGCCTGGAGAATCCCAGCGACGGGAGAACCTAGTGGGCTGCTGTCTATGGGGTTGCACAGAGTCGGACATGACTGAAGCGACTTAGCAGCAGTAGCAGCAGCAGCAGTAAGTGGGAAGCTCAGAATCTGGTTTCGTCAAGACCATCTACAAAACCTGCTTTTTTTGAAAAAGCAAGTTCTGGTTGGCCCTCTTAAGAAATTTTTATTTATTTGTCTGCCTGTGCGGGGCCTTTGTCGCTGTGAGGACTCTTCACTAGTCGTGCTGGACGGGCTGCTCTTCGCAGTGGCTCCTCTTGCGGCAGAGCGCAGGCTCGAGGATGGATGGGCTTCTGCAGTCACAGCACGTGGGCTCAGTAATTTTGGCTCCTGGGGTCCAGAGCACAGACTAAATAGCTGTGGTGCCAGGGCTTAGTCTCTCTACAGCATGTGGAATCTTCCCAGATCCGGGGTCAAACACATGTCTTCTGCATTGGCAGGAGCATTCGTTACCCCTGCACCACCTGGGAAGCCCTGGTCAGTCTCACTAAAGAACATGTTTGTGCAGTTTACGTTTTCATCAGTCCATTCTGGCATGCTTCTAATGGTATCAGAATCACCTAGAAACTGAATCACAGTAATTTCACAATTCATTTAATGGCAACTTGCCATCAGCAAATTAGCAATGGCTATCTGAAGAAGTTATTATACTGGCTGTGCTGGTATTTCTTGAGTTTTATCAGATACCTAAAGTCACAGACCTTTTCTACATAAGATATACTGCATAAATGAGACGTGGTTTATCATCAGCATTTATAAAGCCAGACCGATGGAAAGAACTAGGTCTGGGGACATGAGCATGGTCTTAAATAGTGAATATCTGGCCTGCCCTGACTATTACAAAATCAGAAGCGTAAGAATATTCACAGCAAATGTTGTATTCTTTAATGCCTCATGCATGACAGGCAGCTTGCAGCTACACACACAGTAATCTTGGATTTACAAAGCCCTGGAAGTTAGGAGAGCCACACTAGAGGGCTGATTTAAGGAACTGTTGATGTCTGGCAAGAACTATTCAACCTACTCGAATTATTAAGCGTGTGCCTTTGTGAGGATCTTTCCATTTCATTTTGCAAGTGTACACATACTCTTGGGTAGCTTCTACAAGCTACAATACCCTGTTGCATATTTAAAGTTATAAACAATGCACTTTTAGCTTTGTTTTTGCTTTAATGACCAAATAAAGTGGGTAAGTAAGTGAGTGTACTGGCTTCTCTTACCTGTGTTAGGAGTGATTTGGGGGAAAGTATTTTCATGTAACCATAGGGAGCCAAATAAGACACTTGAAAACAGTTTTTTGATTTTAAATTAAGATATAGGTTTCACCCCTTATTTGTTTCATTTTATTTGCAATTGAGTTAACTCAAAACAAAGAACATTTATTTGACTAAATTGCCTGTGTCGGTTGCCCTGATGTGTTTTTCTTTTCTGTTCTTTATTTAATTGTGATACTGAGTATTAAACCAGTACTAGGACAGGAAAGAAGATGAATCGAGTTTTCAAAGATTATATAGGCCCTTGGGCAGGACCTCTGAAATGGGAGCATGTCTGAGGTCACAGGCTTTCAAATCAACTGATAGGCACTTAATAGAAGGCTTCCCTTCATGACAAGGATGAAATACAGAGGGGATTACACAGGGTGACCAGGGCAGGCCTGGAACCAAGGCTGTGTCTGACTCATGTTCACGTTGTCTTGCCTGGAGACTTTTAGGGCCCTTGCAGCCCCGCCATTTGATCCGGTTTGGTCCAGCTGTAGTGACTCTCATATCATGTCACACACTGCCACTTCAAAAGTCCTTCTGTTTTTCTCTATTCCTTCAACTTCTAAAAAAAAAAACTGAGGCAGGGCTGTATTTGGTACCCCCAAAAGGTTCTTGGAGTAAAACGCTTCAGCTCTAGCCTAGTGGGTTATGTCTCTAAGCTGAGCAGGACCAAATATTGGTTTACAGATGCAGGGAGCAGCTAAAAACCTTCCCAAGAAAGGCCAGAAGAAATAGGTTGAGGCATCCTTCCTTTACCTGTTGTAGCTTCTCCCATTTAGAGGGATTTTTGCACACTGGTATATATACCTGTTGCAAGAGGGCATCAGAGGGCAGACACACTGAAATGATAATCACAGAAAACTAGTTAATCTAATCACACAGACCACAGCCTTGTCTAACTCGATGGAACTAAGCCATGCCATGTGGGGCCACCCAAGATGGGCAGGTCATGATGGAGAGGTCTGACAGAATGCGGTCCACTGGAGAAGAGAATGGCAAGTTCAGTTCAGTTCAGTTCAGTCGCTCAGTCGTGTCTGACTCTTTGCGACCCCATGAATCGCAGCACGCCAGGCCTCCCTGTCCATCACCATCTCCCGGAGTTCACTCAGACTCACGTCCATCGAGTCCGTGATGCCATCCAGCCATCTCATCCTCGGTCGTCCCCTTCTCCTCCTGCCCCCAATCCCTCCCAGCATCAGAGTCTTTTCCAATGAGTCAACTCTTCACATGAGATGGCCAAAGTACTGGAGTTTCAGCTTTAGCATCATTCCTTCCAAAGAAATCCCAGGGTTGATCTCTTTCAGAATGGACTGGTTGGATCTCGTTGCAGTCCAAGGGACTCTCAAGAGTCTTCTCCAACACCACAGTTCAAAAGCATCAATTCTTCGGCG
>SJYX01000190.1:172246-193368 GCA_006410675.1 Oreotragus oreotragus
TTTATCTCATTTATTGCATTATTCATTATATATTGACTCTTTTTTAATTTCTTCTAGGTCCTTGTTAAACCTTTCTTGCATCTTCTCAATCCTTGTCTCCAGGCTATTTATCTGTAACTCCATTTTGTTTTCAAGATTTTGGATCATTTTCACTATCATTATTTGGAATTCTTTATCAGGTAGATTCCCTATCTCTTCTTCTTTTGTTCGGTGGGCATTTTATCCTGTTCCTTTACCTGCTGGGTATTCCTCTGCCTCTTCATCTTGTTTATATTGCTGTGTTTGGGGTGGCCTTTCTGTATTCTGGCAGTTTGTGGAGTTCTCTTTATTGTGGAGTTTCCTCACTGTGGGTGGGGCTGGACAGGTGGCTTGTCAAGGTTTCCTGTTTAGGGAAGCTTGTGTCAGTGTTCTGGTGGGTGGAGCTGGATTTCTTCTCTCTGGAGTGCAATGAAGTATCCAGTAATGAGTTATGAGATGTCAATGGGTTTGGAGTTTCTTTGAGCAGCCTGTATATTGAAGCTCATGGCTATTGTTCCTGTGTTGCTGGAGAATTTGCGTGGTATGTCTTGCTCTGGAACTTGTTGGCCCTTGAGTGGTGCTTGGTTTCAGTGTAGGTATGGAGGCGTTTGATGATCTCCTATTGATTAATGTTCCCTGGAGTAAGGAGTTCTCTGGTGTTCTCAGGATTTGGACTTAAGCCTCCTGCCTCTGGTTTTCAGTCTTATTTTTACAGGAGCCTCAAGACTTCTCCATCTATACAGCACTGTTGATAAAACATCTAGGTTAAAGATGAAAACTTTCTCCACAGTGAGGGACACCCAGAGAGGTTCACAGAGTTACATGGAGAAGAGAAGAGGGAGGAGGGAGATAGAGGTGACCAGAATAAGATGAGGGGGAATAAAGAGAGGAGAGCAAGCTAGCCAGTAATCACTTTCTTATGTGCACTCCACAGTCTGGACCACTCAGAGATGTTCTCGGAGTTATACAGAGAAGAGAAGAGGGAGGAGGGAGATAGAGGTGGCCAGGAGGAGAATAGGGGGGGCCAAAAGGGGGAGAGACAGATCCAGCCAGTAATCAGTTCCCTAAGTGTTCGCCACCATCCAGAACACACAAAGAGACTCACAGAGTTGGGCAGAGAAGAGAAGGGGGAGGGAGGAGATAGAGGTGACCTGGTGGAGAAAAAGGAGAGTCCAAAGGGGGAGAGAGCAGTCAAGCCAGTAATCTCGCTCCCAAGTAAAAATGGGTTCTGAAGATTGGGTTCTTAAAGGTACAAAATCGATAACAAATACCAAAAAGCAAAGATTAAAAATCTAGAGTAGAGGTTGGATTTTCAAAAATACAATGTTAAAGAAAAAAAAGTCACAAAAATTATAAAATATATATACAGTTTTTTCCTTTAAAAAATAGAGTCTTTTTTTTTGCAAAGTAATAGTAGGTTATAAAAATGAAAATTAAAGGAGTAATAGAGGACTTAAAATTTTTTTAATTAAAAATTTAAAGAATTATAATAGTAAAAATATATCTAGGACTTTCTCTGGTGTTCTTGACAGTGTGGGGTCAGTTCATTTTCAGATAGTTCCTTGATCCAGCTTATACTTCTCAAGATCTATAGACCCCTTCCTATGTAGTTGGTACTAACTACAGGGTTTTAATCTATTCCACCTGTCACTTCCAAGGCGGTTCCCTCTGTTTTAGCTTCTTCTGTTTGCTGATCTCCGAACTCCGAGAGATGGTGATGAACAGGGAGGCCTGGCATGTTGCGATTCATGGGGTCGCAAAGAGTCGGACACGACTGAGCGACTGAACTGAACCGGAACTGAACTCAGTGTCTGATTTCTGCCCTGACACAAGGGGGCGGTGGTGGACACTTTTTTAGGCTCACTTTTTCAGTCGTGCTGTGGGGAGGGAGGGACGCTGCAAACAACACTGGCGGGCGCTCTGACTGAGCGACTGAACTGAACCGGAACTGAACTCAGTGTCTGATTTCTGCCCTGACACAAGGGGGCGGTGGTGGACACTCTTTTAGGCTCACTTTTTCAGTCGTGCTGTGGGGAGGGAGGGACGCTGCAAACAACACTGGCGGGCGCTCACGGTGTCCCGGCCACACTGGGTTTGCCCCCGCTCATGGCGTGCGTGCTTTCCCTGTCTACACCGCTTAGGCTCTCGGTTGCTCTGCTGGGAACGGTCTGAGGCTGGCCGCGGGTTGTATGCACCTCCCAGGTCTAAGCCGCTCAGGTTCAGGCACTCGGGTAGTCCTCAGAGGCGCAGACTCAGCTGGGCCTGCGTGTTGTGCCCTTCCCAGGTCCGAGCAGCTCAGGTGACCAGGTGTTTGGCGAGCGCGGTTGTTGCAACTGATCGCCTCCCGCATCCCTGCTGCTTGGTTTTCTGGGTATACAACCAGCGCACATTCTGAGGTGGATGTCGACCATCCAGAATCCCAGGAAGTCCTGGTTAGCAGCGAAGTCTGCTTGCAGTTTGGCAGATGATGCCTCTCTGGGGCGGCGATTGCCCCCTGCCGGCTCTGGCTGCCCTCGCCTGCCTGTCTCTGGAGGGGGATGGGCCGGGCCGCAGCCGGCTAGCTCTGCTCAGTCCTTTGTTCTGTGAGCAGGTCTGGTGGTGTCTTGGGCTAGGGCTTTTCACGGGGTAGCTCTCCCCCAGTCTGGTTTGCTATCTGGAGTTAGTTCCCTCAGATTGCCCTCGGGGCATTCAGGCCTGCCTGGTCCTTACTCTAAGCAATGCAGCCCCCGCCTCCCTGTCCAGACCGTGCTTGCCAGAGGCGGATGCGAGCATCTGCACTGCTTCTCCACTGGGAGTTACTGTTGGGCACATACTCTGTGGGGTTTAATTATGTATTTATTTTCCCTCCTGGTTATGTTGTCCTCTGTGGTTCCAGGGCTCACTGCAGACTCGCCAGTGAGAGTGTTTCCTGGTGTTTGGAAACTTCTCTCTTCTTTAAGACTCCCTTCCCAGGAGGGAGCTCCCTCCCTACCTCTTTTGGCTCTCTTTTTCTCTTTTATATTTTTTCCCACCTCCTTTCGAAGACAATGGGCTGCTCTTCTGGGTGCCTGATGTCCTCTGCCAGCGTTCAGAAGTTGTTTTGTGGAATTCACTCGGTGTTCAAATGCTCTTTGATGAATCTGTGGGGGAGAAAGTGGTCTCCCCGTCCTAATCCTCTGCCATCTTACGACTGCCTCCCCGTTTCCTTTAGTTATCTGCGCTACACTTAATAATCTATCTTCTCATTTACACTCATGTTCTAAGGTTCAAATTGCTCTCCTGAAGACCCCACCCCAAACAGGGTTAAGCGATGAGAACAAACTAAGACCACAGCGTGTCTTGGGCAGGAGCTAAACTGCTCTCAGTGCCTCTTCTCACCCCAAGATGAGGCTGCTCATTAACTCAAATGACAGATCCTGGAAAATCTGGATGGAGCATGTTGTCCCACTTCACCATGCCATTTGCTAATTCTGTTCATCGGGTAGACCAGAAAGACTTGGCAGATCAGTGAATAATGTGCTTTGTTCCCTGCCAGTCGACCTCTGAGCATTATCAAGAATGTCCCTCACCCCCACCTCCATGTACAAACACCTGTACCCTCTCCCTGGGCAGTTTCTGAGACTTTGGGAAAATCCAGAGTTCTTTATAACACAAAGTGCCTTGGGCTGCACGGGCCTGTGGGAAGGAACAGAGCCATGGTTCTGGGCTCAAGGAAAGTTCCACCATCCCTCCCCGCCTCCTCCTTGCAGACACCCACAAGGATCCAAGCAGCCTTTGAGACTGGCACCTGCCTCAACCCAACTGGGGAGGGAGCCTCTGTCAGGGCCAAGGTCATAGGAATGCACTACTCAACAGTCATGAAAACAACTGGGTTTTGTGTTGATCCCTGTAAAATTGGGTTTTAAGCCTCCTTCATATCCCCTTTCCTGACAGACAGAACTGTAATTCTGCCTGAAAGTTTTAATTAAATGAGTCCTGAATGATCGGTCTGATTTCATGAGACATAATAGCATCTATTGGATCAACAGTTCCATTGTTCGAAACACGAGGAATTTATTTATATAGGAGCAGGGAACCGACAGCATGTTTAGTGTGGTTATTTACACGATGATGAATGTGGACTGGGTGGGAACGGAGCTTGTGAACAGGAGAATCTCAGCAAGGGAAGGGTGCACTTGTCCATAGCATTCACCTGTATCCACAGGCTGGCAGGAGAAAATCAATGCGGCTTCTGGGGAGAGAAGGCGTTTCACCATGAGATAAATAACTTGAAAGAATTAGGACATTTATAGTGAAAATTAACCCATATCTTAAAAAAAATCTTTTCATTTTGAGATATTGTCAGAAATGCAGAGGAATAGCAAAAACAGTATGGGGTTCTTGTACGTTCTTCATTTAGTGTCTCCTAATGCAGCATCTGGGCTTCCCTGGTGCCTCAGTCAGTGAAGAATCTGCCTGCAATGCAAGAGACCAGCTGCCAATGCTGGGGACCTGGGTTCAACCTCTGGGTGGGGAAGATCCATGAAGAAGGAAATGGCAACCCACTCCAGTATTCTTACCCAGGAAATCCCATGGAAAGAGGAACCTGGCAGGCTACAGTCCATGGAGTCATATGACTTGGCAACTAATCCATCTCTAATGCAGGAGACCTGGGTTTAATCCCTGGCTTGGGAAGATCCCTTGGAGGAGGGCATAGCAACTCACTCCAGCATTCTTGTCTGGAGAATCCCCACGGATAGAGAAGCCTACAATCCATGGAGTTACAAAGAGTTGGACACAACTGAGTGACTAAGCACATAGCACCTAAACCTTGAATTTAACATCTAATCAAACCGTAAGTATAAGGACTTCCCTGGTGGTCCAGTGGCTAAAATTCTGCGCTGGGAATTTGATCCTTGGGAGCCTGGATTTGATCCATGGCCAGGGAACTAGATTCCACACGCTGCAACTAAGAGTTCAAATGCCACAGCTAAAAAGAACCCAAGAGCTGCCACTGACACCTGGTGCAGGAACAGGTCTTAGCTGTACAACGATCACTACTAAGAAATTAACGTTCATAGGATATTGTTAACTACAGTGAAGACTTTGTTCAGATTTCACCAGTTTTTCCATGAATGTCATTTTTCTGTGCCATACCCAGTCCAGGATGTCACCCTACATTTATTATCATATCCCCTTAGTTTCTTTGAATCCGTGAAAATTCTTCAGTCTTCCTTGTCTTCCGAGACCTCAATACTTTTGAAACATACTGATAAGTATTTTGTAAAATGTCCTTCAATTTGAGTCTGTCTGTTGTCTTCTTATGATTAGATAGAGCTTGTGCATTTGGGGGTGAATACCACCAAGGCGATGGGTCCTTCCTAGTGCAACTTGTCCGGGGGTCTGTAATGTCCATCTGTCTTACTACTGGTGATACTCACCTTGACCCCTAGGCTTGGGGGATGTCGGTCAGGATTCTCCACGCTGAACTTACTGTTTTCTCTTTGCAATTAAGAAATATGTAGTTTTAGAGAGATTCTTTGAGTTTGTGAAAATTTTCTTCTTAAAATTTGCTCACTCTTTTTGCCTTCTTGGTGGATCTTGATTGAATTCTTACTGCTTGGCTCCAATGGGGATTTTCCATTTTCCTCAGCCTTTCTAGATTTACTAACGGAAAGTTCTCTAGAAGAAAGTTATTTCTTCTCTCTCATTTATTTATTTATTCAGTTATTTTTCTCAGCATTATGAGCTCAAAATATTTAATTATTCAGGTTTCCATCCAGTTTTGTTGCTCAAATTGTTTCATGTTTGAAACATCTGGGGGTTCATCAGCTCTTCCTTCCTCCATTGTATGCTGCCCCTCCTTTTCACTTGAGCACATCCTTACTTTCTGGCCCCTGGAGAAGGAAATGGCAATCCACTCCAGTATTCTGGCCTGGAGAATTCCACGGACTGTATAGTCCATGGGGCTGCAAAGAGTCGGAAACGACCGAGCAACTTTCACCTTCGCTTACTTTCTGGCACTGTAGTCATGAAATCAACCACTTTTCCATAAGCCCTGGTTTCTGTTATTCCAAAATAGAACCTAGGAGTCATGATCTGGGCACTAGACGTACTTATTGCTACTGCAGTGTCCTTGCGTCTAAGTCCTTCCCACAGACAGAACAGGAAGTATATATATCATACGAAGCCATACACACACACATCTACATTTCTGCACACACTTACCTGCATATCATTTATAAACACATAAGTCTGTGTAGATACTTCTGATCCAGCCCAACACCATGAAGTTCGGTCTAGCCACCTCTCCTTATTTGTAACTCCTTTTCTGATTATGATAAACCTGACCCTCATTATCAGTGATACATTTATTTGCTCAGTCCTAGCACACACATAAAGTGGTTTAAAATTGCTCTCCTGCACCCCAGAGAAAAGCAAATCTATTAAATAAAGGACCTTGTCACGTACAGTTCTTTCTCTTTAGCTTTTGGGTATTAAGTTCAAACAGGTTTCCCAAAGATACATAGGTCACCTCTCTTCCTCCCCACTCTTATGAGCTAACATAATTCTCTTGTCACACGGTTAGGGTCATTTCTCACAGTCTTCTTTCCTTCTTGAGTCTCCTCCACCCACCGCTTGTATGTGTGTGTCTGTGCTCAGTTGTGTCCAACTCTTTGTCACCCCATGAACTGTAGCCTTCCAGGCTCCTCCGAGTGCATGGAATTTTCCAGGGAAGAATACTGGGGTGGGTTGCCATTTCCTCCTCCAGGGGATCTTCTCAACCTGTGTCTGTAGCATGTGGGATCTGGTTCTGCAACGAGGAATTGAACCCAGGCCCCCTGAATTGGCAGCACAGGGTCTTAGCCCCTGGACCACCAGGGAAGTCGTGCTTGTTGATTTTTAAGATATAATTTACAGACAGCAAGTTTATTCTGTGCTTTAAGAGTTGTTGACAAATGAAAAAGTCTTATTGACTGCCACGATTCCTTAGAGACCAATTCCATCCCTCACTTCCCAAATTCCTTCATAATTTCCATTTACAGTTGAACCCTTACCATCATCACCCAACCCCTAGCACCCAACCCCCACTGGTCTGCTTTCCATTTTTGTAGCTGGACCTTAACCAGAATGTCATATAATAGAATCACACAATATACAGCCTTTGGAGATGGACTTCTCTCACAAAGTAAAAGGCACTTGAGGCTCATCATGTTGTTGTATAAATCAAGTTTGTTCCTATTTGTTGTTAGTATTCGACTGTATGGGTGCACAGTAATCTATCCACTGACTCTTGGAAGTCACATGGGCTATTTCCAGCTTTGCAAAGTGATGAATGAAGCTTCCATAGAAATTCATGCTCAGGTCTTTATGTGAACACACATCTCCTTTTTTGGGGGGGATAAATAGCTAGAAATGGGATCACTGAGTCATATAGTAGGTGTACCTTTAAGGCTATTCAATATTTAAGAAAATGTTCAACGATTTACCAGTTTACCATTTTGTATCCTCACCAGAAAACTAACAATACATGGGAGTTTCAGTTCTTCTGCAATAAGATATTGTCAAATTTTTCTGTTTTAACCATTTGGGGTAGTGGTAGTGGGTAATGGTATTACATTGTGATATTATTTACATTTCCCTAATGACAGATGAGGGCTTCCCTTGTGGCTCAGCTGGTAAAGAACCCGCTTGCAATGTGGGATACCTGGGTTCAATCCCTGGGTTGGGAAGATCCCTTGGAGAAATGAAAGGCTATCCACTTCAGTGTTCTGGCCTGTATAATTCCATGGACAGTCCATGGGAGCGCAAAGAGTCACACATGACGGAGCAACTTTCATTTTCAATGGCAGATGATGGTACCCATTTTTAAAGTGCTTATGTGCCCTCACTGGTGACATACATGTTTGAATCACTAACTTATTTTTAAAAATTTGAGATGCTTGTTTGCTTAATCTTTGAGTTTTCAAAGTTCAGTCTTCTGGACACAGTCTTTTGTCAGAAATGTGATTTTAAAATGTTTTCTCTCCATTTATGAGTTGTCTTAAATTTCTGAAGTATATCCTTTTCAGAGCAAAAGTTTTTAAATTTGATTAAGTCCCATGTACTTTTTTCCTCTATGTACTATGATTTGGTGTTATAATGAAAAATGCTGCCTGAACAAAGGTGGTGAAGATTGGCTTATATTTTCTTTTGGGAATTTAATAATTTAAAGGTCTATTATCCACTTTGAGGCGTCATTAAAAAAAATTTTTTTATAAAGTATGAGGTATATTTCAACACTTTTTTTTTTCATGTTTTGTCCCATAATTCCAGCACCATTTGTTGAAAAAAATATTCTTCTTACATTGAATGCTTTTGTGCCTTTGTTCAAAATCAATTGGTTGCTTGATTTTCTGGACTATTTATGTACTCTCAGTTCTGTTCTATTGAGCTATGTGTCTGGCTTTCTGTCAATATTACACTTAGCTACTGTAGATTTATAGTAAGTTGAAATTGGGTAGTAGGAGTCCTCCAACTTTGTTCTTCTTTTCCAAGATTGTTTTGACTATTCTATTTCCTTTGTTTTTCTATATGTATTTTCCATACAGCTTTTTAACAGCTACTTGAAAAAGGCTTTTCTGGATTTTGATTATGTTTATATTAAATTTATAAATCAAATTAAGAAGAACTGACACCTTAACAATATTGTTATTGTTTAGATTTTTTTCTAATCTTTAGATTTTTTTAAAAAAATTAAAATCAGAGTTTTGTAGTTTTCAGTATACAGATCCTTTGTGTACCTTTTAGAGTTCTAGTTTAAAAAAAATGTTGTTTTTTTTTTTAATTCCAATGTTTCTTTCTAGAGAAAGTATTTACCCTGTGACCTGGATAAACACCCCTACTAGATCTACAAGGTGTTCGCTTTTTTTAAATATAGATTCCTCAGGGTTTTCTTGTTTTTAAAAGTTTATTTATTTACTTTGGTTGTGCTGGGTCTGTATTTTTGGCTGTGCAGTTGCTGCATGCAGGCTTCCTCTCGCAGTGAGTGGGAGCTACTCTTAGTTGCGACATGTGGGCTTCTCGTTGCGTTGGCTTATTTTGTTGCGAACAAGGCTCAAGGTGAATGGGCTTCAGTAGTTTCAGTGCGTGGGGCCCAGTAGTTATGCCATATAGCTTAGTTGCTCCGTGGCGTGTAGGGTCCTCCCAGATCAGGGACTGAACCCATGTCTCGTGCATTAGCAGACACACTTTTTTTTTTTTTTCACCACTAAGCCACCAGGGAAGCCCTCTTTGGGATTTTCTATGCAGACAATAGTGTCTCTGAGTAGAGACAGCTTTATTTCTTCTTTTCCAATCTCTGTCTTTTGTTATTGCATGGACTAGGAATCCAGTACAGTTTTGAATGGAAGTGGTAACAAAGGACATCTTTGCCATGTTGATGATTGTAGAGGGAAAGCATTCAGTCCTACTACTAAGTACTGATACTTAGTTCTTTAGATGTCCTTCAAACTCACTTGCTCAGTCCTAACTGACTCTTTGTGATCTCATGGATGGTAGTCTGCCAGGGATTTCCCAGGCAAGAATATTCAGTGGGTTGCCATTTCCTTTTCCAGGGGATCGTCCCCCAACCCTGGGATCCAACTCCTTTTCTCCTGGGTCTCCTGCATTAACAGCTGGATTCTTTACCCCTGAGCCACCTGGGAAGCCGTAGCTGTCCTTTACTGGTTGATAATAAGTTCCTAGGCTGCTGAAAGTTTTTATCATGAACAAATCCGGACTTTTTTCAAACGTTTTTTCTGCATATATTGAGATAATTGTATTTTTTTAAATCTTCTGAGACTGTTAATGTGTGAATTGCTTTGGTTTATTTTTTAATATCAAGCCAGCCTTGCAGTTTTTGGAATAAGCCCAATTTGGTCATGATGTTGTCAATATATTGTTTAGTGGGGGAAAAAATACTTGTGAAATACATTTAGTGTTGGTAGGAAATAGTTCTATATTTTGGTACAAACTGAAGACAGTATTCATAGCACTGTTGGGAATTACATTCTTCCTCCCTGGGTGCCACAGAGATGAGGGTAGCTGGAAGCAGAATGTTCTAGAAGAGAGGAAGGCAAGGTGTTTCATTGGCCCCCTCTCCTGACTGGCCTGGACATACCTGAAACTCTGCCTGTCTCACCTGACCTCATCCACCTACTATGGGAGGCAGAATTCTAAAGCTGTCTCCCCGTGATGCTGTCCACTGGCTGTTTAATCAAGTACTTATCTGGATCGTGTTGTTAAGGGGCTTTGCAGATGGGACTTTAAGAAGCTAACCAACTAACTTTAAAATATAGCAGTTATACCATGGATTATCCAGGTGGACCCATTGTAATCGTGTGTGTGTGTGTGTGCTTAGTTGCTCAGTCATGTCCAGCCCTTCCTGACCCCTTCACTGTAGCCTGCCAGGCTCCTCGTGTCCATGGGACTTCCCAGGAAGGATTACTGGAGGGGGTTGCCATGCCCTCCTCCAGGGGATCTTCCCAACCCAGGGATCAAACCCATGTCTCCTGCATTGCAGGTGCATTCTTTATGGTCTGAGCCACCAGGAAAGCCCAGTGTAATCATATGAGCCCTTAAGTGCAAAGAGAAAGTCAGAGACACGCAGCAGAAGAGGAAGCTGGAGAGACTGGAAACGTGAGAAGGCACGCTTTGTCGTTGCTGGTTTTGAAGATGGAGAAAGAGAGCCACGTGCTATATAAAGTGGGGTTTCTAGGAGCTGGGAGTGGAGCCCTACAGATGAGCCGCAAAGAAGCAGGAACCTCAGTCCTGCAACCCACGGAACTTAAGTCAGCCAGTAACCAAATGAGTTTGGAAGCAGACTCATACCCCAAGCCTCTAGAAAGGAACTCAGTTCTGCTGATACCTTGGTTTCAACCTATGAGACCTGGAGCAGAAAACTAGCTAAATCAAGCTGTGTCTGCACTTCTGACCTACAGAACTGCCAGGTAACAAGGGGTACTGTGTTTTAAGCTGCTAGCTTTGTGGCACTTCAGAAAACTGTTGTCATTACTCAGCAAGCATACCTGGAAGACCCTCTGTGCTGTCTCTTATACACATCTGCCCCTGGACCACCAGGGAAGTCGTGCTTGTTGATTTTTAAGATATAATTTACAGACAGCAAGTTTATTCTGTGCTTTAAGAGTTGTTGACAAATGAAAAAGTCTTATTGACTGCCACGATTCCTTAGAGACCAATTCCATCCCTCACTTCCCAAATTCCTTCATAATTTCCATTTACAGTTGAACCCTTACCATCATCACCCAACCCCTAGCACCTAAAAAAAAAAAAATCCGTATAAATTTTGCACATATACGATAAGAGAAAATTTTCTCCTGGTGGCAAAGAACAGAAAACAATTCTGGCTAAACTGAACCTGAAACAAAAACCAAAAGAAAATGAGAGAGGGGGAGGGAGAATACATGTTTTTAATTTTGGGAAGGTAGATACTGGAAAATTCTAGAAAGTTAGGGAAACTTTAAAGATAACAGATTTGAGCAAAAGAAAGACAAGCACAGTCCTAGGACCTTCAATAATAGAAGTTTTTTTTTTTTGTAAAGTAATTAACCTCTAATTAAACTAAATAATTTTTTTAAATTAAAAAAAATAGTTTTTAAAACTCTACCTTTACTGTGACTCTGTTCCCACAACTCTTGGTCTTCACCTTTTTCTCTGCTCAGTCTTGTCCAACTCTTTGCGACCCCATGAATGTAGCCCACCAGGCTCCTCTGTCCACAGGATTCTCCAGGCAAGAATACTGGAGTGGGTTGCCATGCCCTCCTCCAGGGGGTCTTCCTGACCCAGGGATGGAACCCAAGTCTCCTAAGTCTCCTGCATTGGCAGGCAGATTCTTTACCACTGTACCACCTGGAAAGCCCATCTCTCTCTACCAAGTTTCAAATTATAAGGGAGAAAAAAAATATTGCATTGTATATAGAACTTCCTAGGTGGCCAGTGGTAAAGAACCTCTGTGCCAGTGCAGGAGACGTGAGAGAGGTGGGTTCGATCCCTGGATCAGGAAGATACCCCGGAAGAGGACATGGCAACCCACTCTAGTATTCTTGCCTGGAGAATCCCATGGACAGAGGAGCCTGGCAGGTTATGGTCTATAGGGTCACAAAGAGTCAGAGATGACTGAAGCAACTTAGCACACATGCACGGATATAGGGTCAGAGTGTCCCAGACCAAAGTGTCACAGACTCACTGCCCTAAAACACAAAAGTGGGAACACACTTAAACAAAATGACAGATGGAGTTGGTGGGTATTTGTGACCAAACAGAATGAGAGCCTTCATTTTTCTCTTATGCTTTACTTGTACCTACGTAATAAAATGTCAGGTTTGTGTGCACTGATTATATTGTGACAAAGCTAACAGAAGCTTTAACAAGTAACACAAATTTTGTCCACTGCACACCACTATGCCTCACACGATCTTCCCTGACTTTGTAGCAGACTGACTGCTGATCTTATCCTGTATTTTATTTTTTTTTAATTAGAATTGATAATGATGCAATTTAGGCAGAATTTTCTATTTGTGTATCCAAACCTACTGGGGTCGGTATCATTTTGCTTAGGGTTCATTATCATTTCTGAGGAATTTCATCAGGCAAAGGCGTCCTCATTCTCCAAGCAAAGCAGTCTCAGCCAGACAGTTGTCAAGGCAACGGAAAATGCACACTGTGAACCACCCAGAAAAGGCCGTTTGTATAATGTTGCAGCACAAACTTAATTTGGGGGCTTGGCAAAAAGATCTCCTTTATGCCTAATTATAAAATGTACCCAACGTTATTAGCCTGGGTGATAGATGATTGCCCACTAAATGTGACGTGAAAAATTAAGGCAATTTTCAAAGTGAAGGGACCTAAATTAAATGTGCCTCAAGGATCAATCGCTTATTTTTGTCATTCTGCATAACCGGCATGGAACAACCGAGCATGCGTGTGCATGTGCATATGTGTGTGTGTGACGGAACTACCAAACTTATATTTATTTGAATCACATCGTACTTCTGGCTTCCAAATGTTTTCCAAAGATAGTAGACGGTGTCCCACCCTTATTTAGATATTTGGGAAGAGGGAACCTTTAAATGAAATCCCTGTTGACCAGCATGGTTTTCAATTAAATTATAATTGAAAGTACAATTTCAATTATTTAATTTCAATTAGACTTCCCTGGTGGCTCAGATGGTAAAGCGTCTGTCTACAATGCAGGAGACCTGGGTTCAAGCCCTGGGTTGGGAAGATCCCCTGGAGAAGGAAATGGCAATCTACTCCAGTACTATTGCCTGGAAAATCCCATGGACAGAGGAGCCTTGTAGGCTACAGTCTATGAGGCTGCAAAGAGTCGGACACAACTGAGCAACTTCACTTTACTTCACTTTATTCAAATAATTATAATTATTTATAATCTCATCTGCCCACTTTGCATGCTCATTTCAGACGGTTAACTGATACTTTATCTCCCCTTGATTTTTTTCTCTACTCTTGTTTTCTTCTCTCTTGCCTGTTTGTTAACAAACTCCAAATAAATGCTAACGGGTTGATTTGATAAAAGAAATGGTGAATCTAGATTGAAGGGGTCAGAGTGAAAACACTGATCTAATAATTCACTGTGTTAATAAATGTGCTCCTTTGAAGACAGAATATTTAAATCTGATTTCATATGAGCAGCTGACCCAAAGCCTCCTGGTCAGCTGAAGAGTGAATGGGAACTCAGTGCTTATAGCTGTGGAACCATCTGATGAAAGGTCAGTGTTTCTTTCTTGAGGGAGCCCTCCTTCTTTGTAAACAAGGTAAACTTACATTTCGGGTGACTTGATTGGGTATCATTTCCCAAGCTCACACCCTGGGGAAAGGAAAACTGAACTTTCAGCCTTTAAAAGAGGAAATTAGATTTACCTGAAGGAGAGATCATATCTTCCACCCCTGTCCACTCAAGTGACTGACCATGAAATTAAATAGTCGGTTCAAGCCTAGATACAGAAGACTATTGAGGCTGAGCATCTCAAAGAGGAATACGTCATGGAAACAAATTATGCTTTATCCTTGAATGTGCTGTATATTTACACATTCATGCTAAAACAGCTTGTCTCCCCTTTAGCCCGAGGTGCTCCTGGAACCGCATATTATACACCGGGTCTATCTCTCCAGTCAAAGGGATGGGAAACACAATTGCCTGCTAAACACAAGTGCCAACGAGGCTTTGTGCAGACAACTCACAGCAATAAACTAGATGTTTTGATTCCCTCACAGCCCTCTGGGATCTTATTATCTCTGTTGATAGCATTTCCAGTGTTTAAGTCAGTCCTGAACGGAGGTGTTTGGGATATTAATTCTAGAGATTCCTGGAGGACACAGCATAGTGAACTCTTGACTTAAGTTCCTTTGTTATTTCACTTCTGTCCCTGGTGAACAGGTAACAAGAAGCTGTAAAAGGGAAGAGCTGTCCCACGTAAGAAACTGAAGTGATGCAAAATGGCTAAAATCTGTTTCCCAAAACTCAGCTTTCTGAAATTGTATGTAAAATGCAGGAGATGTATGTATATTTCCTAGGGAATAGATCAATAGATTTTTATCAGTTCCTTTATGTCTTTATCCCTCAAAAGATGAATAACAAACACAACCCAAGGACAGGCAGGGGTGAATTAGGACATTAGGACTGACATATAGGATTGGCTTCCCTGATGGCTCAGATGGTAAAGAATGTGCTTGCACTGCAAGAGACCCAGGTTCCATCCCTGGGTTGGATAAACCCCTTTGAGAAGGGAATGACAACCCACTCCAGCATTCTTGCCTGGAGAATTCCATGGACAGAGGAGCCTGGTGGGCTACAGTCCATGGGGTCACAACGAGTGGGACAGGACTGAGCATTTTCACTTTCACTTTTGTATACACTACCAGGTGTAAAAGAGATACCCAGTGGGAAGCTGCAGTATAGGACAGGGACTCAGCTCGGTGCCCTGTGATGATTTAGAGGTGGGGGAGTGGGTTAGGAGGGGACATATGTATGCATATAGCTGATTCACGTTGTTGTACAGCAGAAACAAATGCAACACTGTAAAACAATTATAGTCCAATTAGAAAATGAATGAATGAATGCCATCAAAGCACATTTTAAAGGAGGATCTGTCTGCAGGGTGTCAAGCTGAAGCCGACCTAATGCAGTGAGTGACAGGGGAGGAAAGAAGGGTCAGGCAGACTTGCGGCTCCCCGTCCCTCAGTCTGGTGTCCAGTAGAGCTCTTCCCAACTCCATCCGAGCAGGCCCCTCTTTAATCTCCCCCTAGGATCTACTCCCATATATTATCATGAGAATCAAAGGAAAAAAACATGACTAGAGAGACTCCACATTCAGTTCAGTTCAGTTCAGTCACTCAGTCATGTCCGACTCTGTGACCCCATGAACTGCAGCATGCCAGGCCTCCCTGTCCATCACCAACTCCCAGAGTTTGCCCAAACTCATGTCCTTTGAGTCAGTGATGCCATCCAACCATCTCATCCTCTGTCGTCCCCTTCTCCTCCTGCCCTCAGTCTTTCCCAGCATCAGAGTCTTTTCCACGCATGCTCTACAAATGCTCCATTAGCCTTTTAAAAAATGAGATATGGCAACACTGTTTAATACTGCACAAAAGTTTATCAATTCTGCCCGTCACCACTGGAAACATCTGTGGCATTCAAAATGTCTCTCAGTGCTACAGTTCATTAAGTCTTTTGCTAATAAGTTAGCACATAATGTTAACACACCTCGGACACTAAGATCTGCCATCAACTCTTTCCTCCTAAATCAGGGCTGGCTAGGGTGCCCCCTGAGACGACACTGATGGATGATTGAATGACTCAGAGGTGGCTAAAATCTGTTTCCCAAAACTCAGCTTTCTGAAATTGTATGTAAAATGCAGAAGATGTATGTATATTTCCTAGGGAATAGATCAATAGATTTTTATCAGTTCCTTTATGTCTTTATCCCTCAAAAGATGAATAACAAACACAACCCAAGGACAGGCAGGGGTGAATTAGGACATTAGGACTGACATATAGGATTGGCTTCCCTGATGGCTCAGATGGTAAAGAATGTGCTTGCACTGCAAGAGACCCAGGTTCCATCCCTGGGTTGGATAAACCCCTTTGAGAAGGGAATGACAACCCACTCCAGCATTCTTGCCTGGAGAATTCCATGGACAGAGGAGCCTGGTGGGCTACAGTCCATGGGGTCACAACGAGTGGGACAGGACTGAGCATTTTCACTTTCACTTTTGTATACACTACCAGGTGTAAAAGAGATACCCAGTGGGAAGCTGCAGTATAGGACAGGGACTCAGCTCGGTGCCCTGTGATGATTTAGAGGTGGGGGAGTGGGTTAGGAGGGGACATATGTATGCATATAGCTGATTCACGTTGTTGTACAGCAGAAACAAATGCAACACTGTAAAACAATTATAGTCCAATTAGAAAATGAATGAATGAATGCCATCAAAGCACATTTTAAAGGAGGATCTGTCTGCAGGGTGTCAAGCTGAAGCCGACCTAATGCAGTGAGTGACAGGGGAGGAAAGAAGGGTCAGGCAGACTTGCGGCTCCCCGTCCCTCAGTCTGGTGTCCAGTAGAGCTCTTCCCAACTCCATCCGAGCAGGCCCCTCTTTAATCTCCCCCTAGGATCTACTCCCATATATTATCATGAGAATCAAAGGAAAAAAACATGACTAGAGAGACTCCACATTCAGTTCAGTTCAGTTCAGTCACTCAGTCATGTCCGACTCTGTGACCCCATGAACTGCAGCATGCCAGGCCTCCCTGTCCATCACCAACTCCCAGAGTTTGCCCAAACTCATGTCCTTTGAGTCAGTGATGCCATCCAACCATCTCATCCTCTGTCGTCCCCTTCTCCTCCTGCCCTCAGTCTTTCCCAGCATCAGAGTCTTTTCCACGCATGCTCTACAAATGCTCCATTAGCCTTTTAAAAAATGAGATATGGCAACACTGTTTAATACTGCACAAAAGTTTATCAATTCTGCCCGTCACCACTGGAAACATCTGTGGCATTCAAAATGTCTCTCAGTGCTACAGTTCATTAAGTCTTTTGCTAATAAGTTAGCACATAATGTTAACACACCTCGGACACTAAGATCTGCCATCAACTCTTTCCTCCTAAATCAGGGCTGGCTAGGGTGCCCCCTGAGACGACACTGATGGATGATTGAATGACTCAGAGGTGACATGAGAACGTAATCCAGCAGGGTTGTAAAGTGATGTAGTCAGTTAGAAAGAACACTCAATTTTCATGCAGCTTAAGTGATATTGAATTAACTGCTGCGTGGAAGCACGATTATGTCTCAATATGGCTGAGATCTGTTGAATCAGGAAGGAAATCCTCTGGTGCAGAGAGCAATCATAACGTAAAGGCCTAACAGGATTTATCAGATTTGTTTTGGAACTTAAAAAGTCAATAAATTCCACAAATTTAAAGAAATTTTCTGTCACCTTTGTATGATTTGAGAAATGTGGGGCACATAATTTGTAGTCTGGACTCCTATTTGAAGCAAAATGCAGTCAGATTCCAATAACTGGGTTCTGAGCCTTAGCACTAACAGAACAGAAGGGGAACACTGGAAAAGATGTTGATGGAAGTAGATTCCTGCCTTTAGATCTCTAAGAAGAGGAAAAAGAAAAACCCTCTGATGTAGATGATGAATAAGCCAGGAGCGGTTTAATGTTAAACAAATTATCCACCAATGATTACAACACCCATTTTCAGAGACAACTTTTAAAAGCATGCTGGAAAGGAAAATTGAAAGGATTTCTTTCTTAAATAAGTTATCAAAGAAGTGGATTTGATTCATGATGTCAAAGAAGCAGATGAAATTAAAATATTGGAATGAGTGAAGGTAAAACCACCTTTTTGTGTTGTGAAGATTAAACTAAGATTAAATGAGGAGTGTTCTTTTTAAAAAAAAATCGGAGTACAGCTGCTTTACAACCTTGTGTTAGGTTCTGCTGTGCAGCAAAGTGAATCAGTTATAGGTACACATACACCTGCCCTTTCTTTGGATTTTCTTCCCATTCAGCTCACCAACGAGCACTGAATAGAGTTCCCTGTGCTCCACAGTAGGTTCTCATTAGTTATCTATTTTATATATAGTCATGTGTATATGTCAGTCCCAATCTCCTGAAATCCACTAGGAATCAGGCATTATCTTGGTTAGATGAACAGTGGGGAGCAGAAAGCAGAAGCCTATGTTAAGGGACTTGGGCGAGGAAAGGGAGGTGATGGTAAATTAGGAGTTTGGCCCTCATCCCACTTTAATTCACCCCACTTCTCGTTTCCCTTCTTAGCATCCATACATTTTTTTTCTCTACATTTGTGTCTCTATTTTCACTCTGCAAATAAGTTCATCTGTACATTTTTCTAGATTCCATATATTCTCCTGGGCGTATACACCTGGAGAAGTCCATAATTCCCAAAGATACATGCACCCCAGTGCTCGCTGCAGCATTGTTTACAATAGCCAGGACATGGGAGCAACCTAAATGTCCATCAACAGAAGAATGGATAAAGAAGATGTGGAGTATATATGGATAGATATGTGTGTACATATGTGTATATATGCTTTTGGAATTATGGATTTCTCCAGGTGTATGTATATGCATGTGTATATATGGAACGCATATATATGATCATCATGTATGTATGTGTGTGTATATATATATACACACACACACACAATGGAATATTTACTCAGCCATCAAAAGGAACAAAATTGTGTGATTTCCAGAGATGTGGATGGGCCTAGAGGCTCTCATACAGAGTGAAGTAAGTCAGAACGAGGAGTGTTTTAGTGATGGAGAACACAGATGACAAGCAAAGTGATATAAAAAGCCAGCATGGGGTTGTGCAAAGGACTGGATGTCTGTGTCCCTGCAAAATTCATAGGTTGAAATCTGAGCCCCAATTTGATGGAGTTGTGGGGGCAGGGCTCTGGGAGGGAATTAGGTCATGAGGGTGGGGCCCTCATGAATGGAATCAGTGACCTTATAAAGGAACCCCTGACCTCCTTTTTCCACAATACAAGAACATAGTCAAAAGTTGGTAGTCTGCAACTAGACCCTGATCGTGCCGGCACACTGGTATCAGACATCCAGCCTGTAGAAATGTAAGGAATAGATGTCTGCTGTTGATAAGCCACCAGACTGTGGTCTTTGTAAGCCTGCACTGACTGAGGCAGGTTTCAGATCAGAAGTCTCAGATTCTCTCATTCCCAGCCCTGGCATTCCATAGCTGCAGGGTAGGACGTCACTGTCCAGGCTTCCCCTGGATGTCTAGTTGAAATCAGAATGAGTCCAGTGGCCCCCATCAATCTTACAAGGGTGGGGAACAAGCATAAAGTGAGATTATTGCACAAAACCACTTTATAAACTAAATGTTATATAAATAATTCACTTGAGTATTACCTTGAAATTTTAAAAATGTCTACATGAAAATTTTCTCTGCTTATCACTGCTGCATTTTATTCATATAGAAAAGCGATTTCATTAGCTGTTTGGTTCAGAGTTCAAAAGATACAGGCAGGGAAAATAATTATTCAACCATGACTGATGTCAAGCAAAGTCAGAAAATCTCTTAATTTATTGGAGTCTAAATGCCCTTGGTTATGAAACCCAAATGACACAATGCTTGTAAACGTGTTTTGTAAATTCTAATACTCAATGCAAATGTGTATATGTCAATTCCTCTCTTACTTGCAAGAGCCTGTTTTTCTAATCATTTTGCTGCTGATATATTTTTGCTCTAGTGAGCTGAAAAAGTTAAAATTCATTTTTTCAGATACCTCCCTGGGAATTCTGATATTGCTATAGATATAGATATAAATATATCTGTATCAGAATATCTTTATTTCCTGCTGATTCCAAAGCATTCAGTTAGTTTATGCCTACCCTACCCATTTATCTCACTGTCCTCTCACCTTTTGCATAAACTTTACCTTGGAAGCATCGGTTTCACTCTCATCTAAGCCAAAAACAATATCCAATTTTATATCCATTAAAGTAATGCCTTGTGACTCCAAGATTCTCCTTGCTGAGAAAGCTCATTTCAAGGTCCCTGAAAGAGTGATGAGGATGTAATTCATTAATGATTGACACTTCATATTTAGAGATTGCTGTTTTTAAAAAAGTGCTTCCTCATACATTTATGACCTCATTTGCTCTTCATTTATATAAAAAAGAAAGGAATACCTATAAAAAAGTATTTTTACATGAACCTTTTCTCCCTTTATATAAAGGAGAAAACCAGCAATGTTTAAAAGAGGTAAAGTCCAGTAATGATTAACTAGTAAGCAGGACAGCTAGGACTCTACCTGTTTCTGTTGAAACCCAAATCTCTTGCTTTCAAGACTTTCTCTTGTCTTTGGTTTACTGAAGTTTGAATATGATTTACCTAGATACATTCGTTTGATTTTTTCATTTTTAATTGAGGTGGAATTGATATACGACATCATATTAGTTTCAGGTATACAATGTAATGGTGCAATATTTGTATATATTGCAAAATGATCATTACAGTAAATCTAGTTAACATCCATCACTACACACAGTTACAGATTTATTATTTTTTTTCTTATTGATGAGAACTTTAAAAATCTACTCTCTGAGCAACTTTCCAATATGCAACCCAGTATTATTAACTATGGGCTTCCCAGGTGGTAAAGAATCCGCCTGCCAATACAGGAAACGCAAGAGACAAGGGTTTAATTCCTGAGTCGGGAAACTCCCCAGGAGAAGGAAATGGCAGCCCACTCCCAATAATCTTGCCTGGGGAATTCCATGGACAGAGGAGCCTGTGTCCACAGGGTCAAAAAGAGCTGGACACAACTGCATGACTGAGCATGTTCAGTTCAGTTCAGTCGCTCAGTCGTGTCTGACTCTTTGCGACCCCATGAATCGCAGCACGCCAGGCCTCCCTGTCCATCACCATCTCCCGGAGTTCACTCAGACTCAAGTCCATCGAGTCCGTGATGCCATCCAGCCATCTCATCGTCGGTCGTCCCCTTCTCCTCCTGCCCCCAATCCCTCCCAGCATCAGAGTCTTTTCCAATGAGTCAACTCTTCACATGAGGTGGCCAAAGTACTGGAG